>JAQGAE010000209.1:0-46627 GCA_034696685.1 Julus scandinavius | reverse complement strand
ATTTTCTTTACCTGCTTGCTTTCCATTTTCGGGAGCATATAAACAAAATATTTAATAATCGAACCATTTGGTTTTGACGGTGCTTTCCATGCAACGACGACTTCGTTGGAAGATTTCACTAAAACCTTTATGTCGTTGGGAGAACCAGGAACTGGAAAACAATTCTGCAATAATTGTCTAATGTTCAAGCTTGATTACAACAGCCAATAATGATTAAAACTGTTGAAAAGGCACAAATTAATTTTTAAAAAATTCACTGAAAATACTTACCATCTTCTAGAGTGCTACAAAAGACAGGGTCACTCATCACACCATCACCAATTTTGGTAAAAGCTAGCGTCTTTACGCTGTAATTTGTAAAAACTTCCAAACCGTGAATGGAGACTTTTAATATGTCAGTTTTCATTACGGAATTTGCAACATTACTAATTCCTGCAATAAAAGCAATAATTCAAATATGAAAAATGATGTTTTAATGTTCATAATTTGTGGGAACTATGAAAGTAATGGGGAAAATGAATGTAAAGTGTACACTATCAGTTTTAAAATTTCCCAGGAAATACAGTTGCAGAAAAGCTTACAAAGATGGCACCACTACCTTTAAGAATGAAAATGTATTGATCGGTGGCCAGGATCAATAATTTCTCATATTAACACAAACTCTGTAGGTTGTTAAAACGTTTTTATGCCTCGTTTGTGCTTTATCTGCCAATTTTGCAGACTTGCTGATCTCAATGAAGCGTGAAACTTATACGAGAACATTTTAGAATGTTAATGAAATATATTTATTATCCCTTAGTTTTTTTTCTAATTAACGATAATCATAATGAAAACAAATTTTAAGGGTCATGTGTAGTAGCATTATGATATATATAAGTTTGCTTAATATTCCAAAAATTTTACTCGTATTAGAGTAGTTTACTTTAACGTATCTGAATATGCATACGAATGTATCTGTAAACTAAAATTAAGTTTTACCTGTATCTTCTTTAACAGGTGAATAAAATACTTTGTATCCCAGGATAATTCCATGTTGATGTTGTTTGCTTGGTGGAGTCCAACTTACATTAATACTACGAGCGTTTATTCCTGAACAGCGTAAATGCTCTGGCGGTTTTTCAGGAACTAACAAAAATATTTTATTAAAAAACGTTATCTTTAATATCATTTAGGCTGAAATATTCGATGCGTTACAATATGTCTTACCATCTTCTTCTGTCGATGCCATTATTTCTTGCGAAAATGGGCCTTTGCCCATCCTGTTATAAGCTTGCACAGCCAGAATGTATTTGGTAAATTTCTTCAGTTTAGGTAGTTTAAAATTTAGGCTAATGCTAGCTCCTTTATTCGTTTCAATGGAAATGTATTGATAACTTTCGGAGGAATTGTAGGCTTTATATCCAATGTAATATCCTAAAATGTCACCGTTGGATAACTCAGGATATGGTGGCTGAAAAAAGACGTTTATTTTACAAATCAAAATTATGGACTTAAATAGCGTTTTAAAGACTAATAAAAGTTTGAATTTGTAAATTTTCACCTTCCATGTTAACAGTATAGCATCGGGTCCTATTGGTTTAGCATTTAAAGAAAGTGGTGGGCCAGCTGGTGCTATATTTCATGGATTAAAAGTTGCAAAGTTTAATATATTTGTATTTGATATAACAATGATTTACCTGTATATTATGCCTGCATTACATACCCTTGAATAGTCACTATTTAAAAAAAAAATGCATACCTTCTTCAGCAGTTGTAATTCCAACTCCGTTGCTAGGTTGACTGACACCGACGTTATTTCTGGCCAAAACCCTGAAACTGTAAGGCGTACCAGGCAAAAGACCTCTTACAATTGCTGATGTATTTCTACCAGGCACTGTTACGTTAGGAAGATGAGCCATCCATTCATCTATTTACAAGGGAAAAAAAGGCTCGTTTTAAGACGTTAAGCGTTTTTTTTTTTTTTTTTTTTTTAATTTAATTAATTCTGTTACCAGCGGCTCTTTTATATTGTACTATGTATTCATTTATCACGCTGCCTCCGTTATAGGGTTGGGCCCAAGCAAGGGTAACAATTCGCCCTCCATGGTCTACTATTTTGACATTGTCAGGCAAGTCAGGGGGTTCTTTAAAAAAAAATACAGATAATTTCAATCTAAAAAACCATCCCAACATCCAACAGTGAAAACTGGAAAGAAAAGGCAATGAGGGAGTCACCTTTAATGACAAGTTGAATAAGACTTTCATCTCTCCCATAGGAATTCCACGTCGAACAATAATAAGAGCCTTCATCCTGCCTTTCAACGCTTGAAATGGTCAGTTCAGACATGAGTCCATGGGGAAGCAAGTGTTCAGACTTTGTCATTCTAGACAAAACAGAAAAAAACAGATTAAGAGCTGACAAAACTATGTTATAAAAATGAAGCCCTGACTATTATTTTCTTAGAAATTTTTAAGATCAAATGCTGGTGTGTTAATCCATAAAGAGTATAGAAACCTATTTAATGGATACCAAGCATGATTACAGTTAAACGCCTGTGCTATTCTTGCTAAACAATCGAAAAAAATGCAATGCTTTAATGTTTAAATGGCTGGTTAGATTTAAACAAGCACAGATAAGTCTAACTATCCAATAATTCAGGTATCGCTTTTATGTATTAAATGCAGCTATTTATCAAATGTATTTGTCTCTTAAGCTCCCCAAACACATTCAGTTGTTTAAGTTTACATGACAGGATTACATTTCTTTTGTGTGTATTTCTTTTCTGCAGATGACAATCTCATTTTCTACCTGTCATGGAAATCAGATTTCCTTTTCATAGATCTTAGGCACGTAAAATATGAGATTAACTTTGGTCTACAGTGAGGTATAGACAGATCAATGAAGAAGGTAGCCTATGAACTATCGACTCTCTCCGTCAAAAGGAGAAACAGAAGTTCTGAAGTTCCAAAATTCTTGTTTAGGTTATGTAATATATAATGTCATTCACGTTTTCCTTTTCCTGAAATGTTTTCAAAAAAACTTAAAGTTGCTATTTTTAAGCATAACCACATATTATTGTCATTGTTTATTAAGGATACGTGCTGATAGTTTTCATTTATGGATAAAATATATTTCAATGTAATCAAGATTAATTTTAGTTTCTAAAATAATTTAACATATCATTAGTGTGTTTAAAAAAAATTCGGACAAATCTAAGATTAACAATACCTGCTATTGGATTCCGTATTAAGTAGGTTATTATTTTTCATCCACGAGACAAATATAGGAGAATCTCCTCTCGCTTCACATTGTAGGGTCAACCTTTCGTTTTTCTTAGCCGTTGCATTTTGATATTTGACATCGAAGTAGGCTGAAGCTAAACACCGAATTGTAAACAAGAAATTAAATTACTAAAATGTTAAGATATGAACATGGAGGCAGGGGAACTGATGGCCTACCATGAACTTTCAGATTGATGACTTTGCTGAGTCCAGTGCCGATGCCATTGTTAGCTTCGCACAGGTAATGCCCTTCATCGTCATCAGTGGCGCCCGTAATGATCAGAGACCCATTCGAACGAATGACCACTCTATAACTGCCCAAAGAAGCGTCTTTGTACTCTCCAGTATGTCTGCCTAGGAATGGACAACATGTGATGAAATCGTCAAAATTATTTGTAAAATGATAAGAAGTTCCCAAGATCATCCCGTGCAGTGGGAATTTTTTAACTCGGGCTAAAAGGAATGGAAGTTTAACAAACCTAATGCTTTTTTCCACGTAATACCAGGTTTTGGATATCCATCAGCCACACAATCAATGCTAACATTGCCGCCTGAAATTGTGGATGTGTCTGAAGGCTGGAGTAGCCATTTTGGTGGAACTGCAAAAATAATTTATTCAAATTTAAATTTTTCATGCATTTTTCAAGATACATAAATAAGGAGATCATTTAAAATGTTTTGCATTAATTATAAAATTACCTTCAATTGTAATTTGTGTTGTGAGGTTTGTAACGCCACCTGAATTTGTGGCGATGCAAGTGTAATTCCCATTGTGCCTCGTTGAAATACTCGAAAAAGTCAACACACTCGAAAATTCGTCTTCCTTTCTGACTTGGATGCTTAAATCCGAAGCCAAATCTTTGCCATTTTTAAGCCAAGATATTGTAAGAGGAAGATCGCCTTGGCTGACAACGCACTGAAGACGTGCTCTGGCACCAACTCTGAACACCAGAGCTTGTGAAAAAGACATCGGATCGATGATTGGAGGCACTACAAAAAATAAGAACTGATAAGAAATACACTCAACCACAATTTGTAGACTGTTTGTGAAATATAAATCCTCGGCAAGCTTAAAAATGGGGCTGATTGAAAAAGCAAACCCCGTGACCTACCCATGACTTTAACTATAACATTTTGCCTGGCAACGTCCCCTCTGTCATTTTTAGCAATGCAGATGTATTTTCCTCCATCTTGGTTTCTGTCCACATTCTGAATGAAAAGCGTGCCATTAGGGAACATTATTTGTCTTCGGTCCATGGGGAGAGTATTGCCATCTAAACAGCAAAAGAGAGATAGGAGATATGTATATACCGTTATACGTAAAGATTTTGGATTTGAAACCTAAGTGAAATCAAATTCGGAAACTGCTAATCTGTTGCAGATTCAAAGAAGCAGAAGGTGTGAACTTGGATTAACATTTACAATTGGAAAATGACAGGAAATTATGTTTTTATGCAAACTTTGACAATGCTTAGCATAATTTATAGTATTTTCATAAAGAAAAATTGAAGATTGTTATAATAGAAGGACAGCTATTATACAAATTTACAACTATAGTTCAATTTAAACATCGTTGTGTTTGGTAATATTATCTAAAATAAGGTTCTACATGAATTCCAGTCGAGTAAAGTTGAAAATGGAGGGTCTAGGCCAATCCATCCTCAAACGTATTAACCAAAGACGAATGTCTAAAAAGCTTAGCAATAAAGCGATTGCACGACTTTCAAATTCCTGAAAAAAGGATCGTTACCAGAAATGTCCTAGGGTAAAATTCCTCCCTGGCGACTAATAAAACATCATAGGTAGGCAAAATACAGGGAATTTTAGCAGTTCGTCGTTGTCCATGTATTACCAACGAAGTAGCAGTTAGCGAAAAAATCAGTTACAAAACGAACAAATCGAAGGAAATTACCGAAAAGGGATTCAACATTAGGGTCCTTTGAGGCCTACGACTGAAACAAGATATGCTGGATACATCTTAGCCGAGAAAACTTATCTTTCTTATCCTTGCCTTTTACATGAATATTTCAGAGGTGCATGCACATGAATATGGATTCATCATTTTACAGCCTGCTTACATGAGGGGATGGAAAGTGTACTGCTCAGACGTGACTTACAGTCAAATTGCTTTCTACTTTTACTGCATCTTCTTGTTTTAATTTTGAAAAACGAAGCTAAAGTATTACTACGTCTTCAGAATTTTTACTAAAAATTTGCTTCTCTAAAATTGATATTACAGCCGTCAACAAATGCGCTTGAAGCGTCAGCATTTTATGATATCGTCTCAACATTTTTAACAGTTTAAAGTTTTCAAACTCATAACACATCAGCAGTTTCCACATTTATAAGAGCCCTATATATTAAAGTTTCAGAATTTTTAGAAATACAATTCAATACTATGAATCCAATACAGGTTATCTAATAATCAGTTTTTTCTCGGTTGATCATTACACAATATCAGAAAGTATTGATAAAATTATGATGTGGGAATTTTTTTAATGTATAGGTTTACATATTCTGTAGCAAAGTCATATTCATCTGCCCTATTGTAGTATAATCCGTGCTCACGATCAAATATGTTCCATGGAATATGCACAAAATGCCCATATTCATTAAATATGCAATTTTATAATGGGTTCTTTAGGCATGTTTTACAAAAAAAGATTTTCCTTTTCCTCTAAACACAAAGTTTTGTATACTGCTAGACATTTCATGCTGATTTCTAGATTTGCATATTCCAGCAGTTGCTACACAAAATTTACGAGATTAATAATAATACGTTACCATAATCTGCAGTTCAGCAAAACACAGCCAACTTATTCCGCGAGGAAGAATTGTGTTTAGATAAATAATACCACGAATGTCTCAGAAGTAACATTATGCAAGTTCCTTCGTATATCGCGTACAGTTTTCTCACACCCATGTGACGAAGAAACTCAAATTACATTAAAATCGTCCATGATTAATAGGCGTTGATCATAGAGAATGCGTGAAAAGCGTGTGTTGTTCGTATTAATTTCCGTTCCCGCATTTGTTAGACAGTTTTTGTAGAAATGGGTTGTGCTTACGTTTAGGAAATAAAATTTACTGCCACCCCGCCATAAAATGAATTAAAGGCGACATGCCATATATAAACACGTTATTTACAAGATGCCCACGTCAGGAATAAAGTATGATAAAAGGAGCACTGCAACATTTGGCAATATTTATGGAGATGCCATATCTCGGTCAGAACCAGATGAACTACATTATTACCTTTTTCCCAACTTAATGACGAAATTGGATGACCAGCTGCACGACATGGTAGAAACAGATTGGCTCCAGCAACTGCTGAAACTTCGGACATTGGACGAATAAACGGTGAACCTAACAACAACAAAAACGTGAAATTAGCATGGATTTCACGAATTGTAAGGTGAACACGAGTTCCAGTAGATAAATAATAATAACAATCATTTCAGTTTGTTTGTGCACGAATAAACAACTGTCGTGTATTTCTGATTTCAAAGTAATATTTCATAAGAAAAATAGCTTAGAGGCAGAACAGATAATCGTGATGAATTCTATTCTTATCAACGGAGTTTGAAGATATGAGATTGCATAAAATAGTCCAAAATCGTAATAGAAATTCTTAGTATCAGAAATGAAAACGCGAAATATGACGAGAACATGCTACATTTTCTATAGGGAACGCTGAGAGTTTGCGTATCTAGTTTTACTAAGTACAATTAACCATTTAGTAGAAGAAAAATGATACAATCATCTTTGCATTATTAAAATAAACCAGTTTTCTATGAACTGGTCAGCAATCATTATGATCACCGTGGATTTGTATAGCTAATTACATGGAACAGAGAAGGTCTTATATAGATAACCTTTGATGTCTAGTTATTAAAATGAAAATATCAATATTCGTCAATCTTAAAATCCAACGTGCTCTATATCAAATGTATGTAATTGGAAAAATGCAGAAGGTCAGAAACCTCAAAGATAAAACGCTTTGCATAAGCATTGGGAATACGTCAGAAAATTGGCAGATGGAGCAAATTCATGGTTAGGCCAGACACGTACACGTCCGTACAGTGCATTATCGCCTTTGATGCAGCATTAATTTCCGGTTGCCCGTGCATTTAATCTCCTATCAAACGTCATTACTGATGTATCATTTCAGACGTGCCTTTTATATCTAAACAGCTCTCTGAAAGATCATCTGGACAGACACTGGTTCATAGGTCCATGCAGCTTTAAATTGCAACATAAATTTCTCCTATATGGCTAATACTTGCAATTTTATAATGATTACATGCTACTGAATCGGGCTTGAACTGAATATGTTACTTTCAAAGTCCATTTCAGACAAGTTTTAAGAAAGTTTCTATATAAAACAAGGTAGCTACATCAGATGCAAATGGTGTAAAGAATGCATGAATGATTCCAAACCAACAGCAAATCTAAAACTTTAAGGCAAATTATTGAAAGCTGGTGGAAATTTCGTGTATCCATGAAATAAAAAATAATGCAAAACAAAGAAACGCATTCTAACAAATCTCTAGAGATACCGCGTTAAAAACTTTTGGTCATATCCATATGTCATGATATTTTCATGTCCCTGGCATTATGAACCTTCATTATTATGAAGCAGCATATCCTTTTAATGCAAATTAATATAAATAAGCATAATTTAAACGCGTAATGATCATATTACGCATTATATAAGTAGCAATAAAATTATAAGTACATGCACTTAAACTATAAAGATCCGCATTCCGCAGATAATTACTCTTAATTAACGTCAAGCAGCAAACATTAAAAGGGAGTTAAATGTATATTTGTTTTTTAGTTGATCGCTTAAATATATTTGGAGAAATATGGTTACGTACACTGGCCATTTCATAAACTAAACCTTTTTTTTTTTTTAGAAAAAAAAGTTTTTGCAATGATTTTGTTCAAATACTTGCTCTTTAATTAATTTTGTCAAAACTTAGAAATCGGCAACATTTGCTACAAAGTCTTTTTTACTGAGTAATAGCCTACAATTTCTTGCAGGCAAAATCTGTAAGAAATAAAAAGTACAAACACCCTAAAGCAAGAGCTGGTTAACTATATAGAAAGTGAAAAATTTATCTAAAAAAATGTTAAAATCTCATCAGTATTTGTAAACCTTTTCAAAAAAACTTAATGTATTTACGATGTAAAAAGTAACTTTGGTGTAACATGACATGCAAACGTGTTGCCCTAGCGGGAAGCTGTTTCATAAGCCCAAAGTGAAAATCGATAAAATCCTCCAATTGCTTTTGTCTCACACTCCATGATTGTATATTCTACCATAAAAACGTTAATTAATCTTTGCTGCACCCATAAACTAATGGTGTACTGAAGACGAAACTGTTCATTAAGTATCGTAATGGGGTCCGTAGACGCGTTACACCAGATTCATCAATAACATCGAAAACGAATTACTTTCATTTAACACTGGAGGCATGCTCGGTTAGGGCATGTGGAAAGCACCTTGAATTTCGATAAACATTATGCTGAAAATTGGATAAACAATACTTCTATCATTCAATTATATTCTACCGCAGCATAATGCAATATCCCTGGATACAGAGAGTATATTGTCAATCCAACTGTATGGTTACCCTTAGAAGGCCATTCTGATCAAATTTCATGATTATGTTCCTCGTCCTCTGCATTATTTATGCTATCTTACTTTTCTAACAAAAGAAGATGGACACTTCCTAAATGTTAAACCAATTTTGATGTTTTTCAAGTGATACGAACACAATTATTCGGCGTTGGAGGTTGGTCGTCTATACAAAGGATGAATTGTGGGTTATTTTCCACCAGATGCAAAAAGTAGCCTATGTTATGTATCAAAGCTAGTATCCTATTTGGAAACTTATCTTCGTGTAGCAGGTATGAAAGATTAATTCGGAAATGAAATTCATGAAATATCGCAGTGAAGTGTCAACGTGACCTCGACTATCAATGCTCCACGAAGCAAATCATGAGAGATGGTGTTGCTCCAAAATAACATCATAAGTTTGCATTAAAAACTTGGTCTGGGAGGCAATAAAGTCGAGGGAAAAATCGAAGAAAAGTTCATAAAAATAAGGCTTTATGGCTTTTAAAAAGGCTGGATTGCTCGCAGCAGACCACGACATGACATTGATGATGAAACACGATCTTTAATAACACTCGCAGTGGAGCCTTTTATTAAAATTGAACAAAGAACATTTTACTTATATGAATAGGGTCTTAAAGAAATAATACCATAGTTGTCTAATATGTATTTAAAGCATACATCCAATTTCGCCAAACTTTATGAAAGTGATTTAAAATTGTGGCTCCAAATCTGCTCCAAGGATTTCTTGGTAATGACACTGTTACAAATTTATGAAAGATAATATACTTACTCACCGAAAATGTCGATTCTGGCTGCATGCTCCACTTGTCCAGCTTTGTTAAATGCAATGCACTTGTATTCGCCGCCATCCCTCGCAGATGTTACACTCAGATTTAGGGAGCTGATCCTCAGTCCTTCATTATCAATGGCATTGTTAAGTTGAACGTAACCAGCACTATGAATGGCCGTGTCATCTACAGTCCACTTAATATCCGGTATTGGGTTACCAGAAGCCGAACACTGCAAGGCAAATGCCGAGCCCGGATGAAGGACTCGGCCCTCGAAAATGTGATGCAACATGGGGCCCACATCTAACAGAAAACATTACAAAGATAAGATTTAATCAATTTTAATAATGATAAACTACTTTGTGATGACTACTTTTGTCATACTTTTGCATATTAAATCGTGCTCTATGTTTAAAACAAATGCGAAACTTTAATTCGTAGAAATAGCTCATCTCTTCTAG
This sequence comes from Julus scandinavius, assembly GCA_034696685.1. Taxonomy (NCBI): domain Eukaryota; kingdom Metazoa; phylum Arthropoda; class Diplopoda; order Julida; family Julidae; genus Julus; species Julus scandinavius. The sequence goes on along the minus strand of JAQGAE010000209.1, from coordinate 36,491 downwards.
ATGAAAACCATGTATCCCTTACTACCCATCAGAATGCTATAATCTTTCAACCGCACCCTCCATGATTAATCTATCAATATTGCAAGAAAAAAATCCATTTTACTACCGCAAATATTTATCAAATATTAACATAGTCTGACGTCCTTTTGTCAGCGAGTTCTGTTTCGTAATCCACACGAGTTTATACACATTTTGATATCTGTGAAACTGCCAGACGCATTCGGAATAGATAGCTGAATTTGAAATGCCATAATTTACAGCAAACCTCGCCAAATTTAAACATTAGCCGATAAAGTCAGTTTGATTTTCACAACAGGAGCATATATATCTTATACAATTCTTTCAATTCTACTTTTTCTGCAAGAATTCTAAGCTCGAAATCCAAGAAATAATCAATACTTCTATACTTCTTTTTTTGTAAAAAAAACCCAACATATATACGTGAGTGTGGAGTTTATATGCCACGACTTTAATATAGAAGTAAAGAATGAGTTTTTGGCGCGACTTCCCTAAGAATGATTAGCAAAAGATTCTCTGCGAGATAAACTAGTATTAAAGAACGTTGGGAGAATAAAAACATCCTTGATTAAGCTCTCGTTTGATTAAAAACCTATAAGGCAGAGCAGAAACTGATCTGGGTTGTTTAATTTGTAATCTTAGCCATGCTACAAAGCTAAGTGAGTATAAAGCTTGTCAACATGATTAAAACGCACAGTTTGTAAGTCTTCTTTTAAGCGTATTTAATAAAACTGAGAATTTGGTGCTTAGCAACAAAATATAATGCCGACATTGGTGTATTTAGGCATATCAGATATATCTAATTTCAACAAAATTGCTCATATCGATTTGTCAGAGCTAGGTTACAAGATTCCATTTTGTTGCTAGTAATTTTATTCACAAAATTTGAATTCCTAACTTTTTTAAATAAACTTTAAATGTATATGTTCGTTCATGCATTACATTACCATAGATGGTGTCTGAAATACACATTTTCTTAGTTATTCCATTTTTTAAGTATATTCACTTAATGTTAATCGGATGGTATCGTCTTTGTGTTCCTTTACAATTACTTAAAGACAGCCATTTACTGTTAATTATTACCATTAAATGGAAGTAATAATAATCACTGTTAGTGTTGAAATGAATACATCCATGTAAAACGATTCAAATGTGCATTTCATTAGTGCAATTTTGTCGTTACAATAAAAAAAGATTTCAGAATAGTTAAACACCTCAGTACTCAGAAGACTCAGAATAATATTTATGGAATACCTTTGCTGACTTTTCCATATCAGTCTAGTTTGTACACGCGTTTTATCGATTTTTCACCAACTAGTTGTTTTTTTGGAAGTGAAAATATGCACCTAAGCACATCGACATTATTCTATTATGCTATGTTTAGAAAATGTAATTTGCTATACAAACTGGAGCAGCCGTTTTACTTAAAATTTGAAATGTTGAATTAGAAATATACTGCAAGTGCAGAGAAATAGCAAATAAAGTTAGTGTGGGTGATCAAATAAGGGTAAAACAATTTCTGCTTATTTATTAGATTGGCGTTGGCACTGTAATACTATTTGTTTATGGATGCTCTTTGAAGTTTTACGATATGTTGCTAGCAAATGACATTGTTCAACATGTTGCACCACGCAGCCCCAATTATACTGCAGGTTTTTTTATAGACGCTAGAATGGAATTTAATCCCGTAAATTTCGACATTATTTGGGACTGATGAATAACTCATGAAATTCATGGGGGAACGAACTTAAATGAAATCGCTTAAAATAAATGGTACTCTTATAGTTGCCATGACGCACATTAGGTTGGCAGCTGTTGGAAAGACAAACAGTGTCAACTTGTAATCGCAACCAAACAAAGTGAAAATAAACGAATTAATATCCTTAGCCAAGATTACTCAAAATTTCCACTTTAAACAATGAGATTTATTGAGAACACTGGAATTTTTTTACTTAATTTCTCAGAAAATTACTTCAACGTTATATTTCATGTCTTCAACAGACCTAAAGTTAAATACTGTAAGCATAAAGCATGCCAGTTTTTCGCTGACGTTTTTTGGAGATTAACGGAAAATGTAATATCTTGAGCATTTTCCAAGTTGAAGGATCAATATTCAAAGAGTTACGAGTACGTTGAATGGCTGCAGATGCAAACGCTATTCCCCAATAGTAGGGCGATGATATAGTAGCCACTGGGTGACTACTCACAATATTGATTCATACTTCATTTACATAATCAAAAATGCAAACAATGGCTTTTCTTCGTCATCATACCAATTCAAATGTAAGTTTTATCTAACTTTTAAAGCATGACCCGGGAAAGAATAAAGGTTTCCCAACTTTTCCATTTTTGTTAACTGTTTGATAACAAAAAGAGTATGTAAAGTAAGTTTCCTACCTCCAAGTTTTAACTCGGCACTTCCTTGAGCCTCATCATCGTTATTTCTAGCAAAACACTGGTACATTCCTTTGTCTTCCCTCTGAACAGTTTCAATTCGTAGGATATATTGGGTAAGAAGACGCAACCGGTCATTCACTTTTAGTGGTTGTCCATCTTTAGTCCAGGTCACTGTTGTAATTGGATAGCCGTTTACGACGCAGTTTAACGTCGTTGATTTGCCGACGTCCAAAGAAACCTCTGCGGGTTCAATTTTTACCGAGAGTGGGGCTAAAAAACAGAGGGAATCACAGTTTCCAAATCAGGTCAAAATGTCAGTGAACATAAAAGTACTTGCATTTGATAAAGTCATTCATTATTAGCGTCATTTAAAAATATTTGTCACTTTATTGATCGGTGAACAGGTCATTAAATTTAATCCCTGAATCAAAAGCTTATTAAACTAGAGAACTGTAATGCCGGTGTGCGCAAATGCAAGCTGAAGAAATGTTTTATGAATTTCTACAAATCGGAAAAAAAAATATTCAAAAAGTGATTACCAATAGCTTGCATCTACAAAACTTAATATATTGGAGAAAAAAATATTTCAAGAGAGGTAATTTAAATATGAATAAAAGATACTTTATTGGTGTGCATACGGCACATATGAACAGAAAATAATAACTATATTTTCTGGTAGTGTTTTATATGTAAGATTTTTTAAAGAGATAAAACATAATGAAACTGTAATTGAAACTTTCGAATATAATATGCCGGTTATATTCATTTTGATATCTTTCTTTAATTGCAAATATTACGAAATCAAACCTGATAAAAGCAAATAAGCGAGGCAGTGAATAATAAGAATGTATAGGCTTTTAGAAAATGTTCTACTATATCTTTGCAAAAATTTGCTTTTCTATTTTTGGAGATCAGATAACTTCTTACATGAAAGCTTATTTTCTGTACACTATTTGTTGAGAAAAGACAAGCCCTACCTTCCCATCTCATTAATAATGAACAATTATGGTAATTCGCTTCAGCACTTTATTCAATTAAATTGTTGCTGTAATTGAGTTTACCTGTAACTTTCAAGACGGTTTCAGATTTCTCCTCTCCAATATTATTTGTTGCCACGCACAGATACGTGCCGCTGTCAGTAATTTGCACATTGTCAATTATTAAAATTCCGTATATTTGTTTGAACCTCTTGCTCATTTGAATTGGACGGCTTTCTCTGCCATCGTCTTTCACCCATCTGAAACAGACATTCAACGTGATAAACGAGACTCTTTTATCAATAGTAGGCTTAAACCCAATATTATTTAGAGTAAACCGTTTTATTTCTTATGCAAAAAAAAAAAAAAAAAAAAATAGACAATGAAAATTAATCGCCCAATCTTCTATAGATTTTTAATGTCATATCTAATTCTACGTGACGTTCATTCTAGCTGATATTTCCCATTAGTCGTTGAGCGGAAGAATTTATTATGAGATAGTATCACGTATCTCTTTTTGTGCAAAAAAAATATTAATTAACAATGAGAGCCAAAAATCCTATCTACAACAATAAATTTTGGTACTATAAATATATAATTAATATATTGTGAAACAATTTAGTATTTTTTTAAGTAGGCCATATCTAATCGGCGACGACTGGATAAAATTCATATTAAAGCAGATATTATCGCAGTTGGGTAATGTATTCCCTACGTTTTATTCCTGCATTTTAAAATTCTGCATGAGAAATCCCCTATCGACGCAATTAAGCACTAACGTGATTAACTACCTACACTGCGCACCTGCATCATGGCTTTAAACGTTCAAAATTTAATTAAAGATGACTGAAACAATAAGAATTCTGCCTAAATTGGCTTAACATTTTCAATGGTCTGCAAAGACAATTTTCTTGAAAAACTCATCGTGTTTAATTATTCAAATTCCTCGCTAGGCAACAACGCAGCATTTGTTTAAAGATTCAAAACCAATTAGCTTGAGGAATCCGACTTAGAGGCGCTCAGATCATTATTTAATAAGGTTTGACAATGTAAATTTAGACGAATATTAAGTCGAAACCAAAGTTCTTGTAGTGATGATACTTTCACAAGGGTTTCAAGAATCTACTCCATAATTGCATTCTTCTATATAATGCATATACTTTTTTTTCTTACATATGTAACGTCTATTGAAAGCAAATTAAAATCATGCCTGAAAAGCGTCTATTGAGGAATATTTGTATGTAACAATAGAAAATAGTACATGTAGGTCTTAGTCACCTTATACATTTAGATAAAATGTCATTATAACATTGATTCTTTCTAAAATTTGTCAAATGTAATTTTTAGTTTTACTGACACTGAATATTTTTTATACTAATGGATAATGAAATTCATATTCAAAGTATATATGATGATACTTAATTCGGTGAAACTAAATCCTTCCATTAGTCTTCGAAGATAACATCAGTTTTATAGTTGAATTTGTTAATATGACAAGAAGCCATTTCTTTTTAACGAGATATCTCATGAATATTCAAATAGCTGCTCCTTTAAAAAACCACACCAACCACAAATTAACTATAGCTGTCAAAGCCAGAATTGTAATTCTTTTTCAGTCAGTATGATAAAAAATAGTGTTTCCTCTTGTTAAATTTTGTAATTAAATTCTGAATCTTTGTTTAACTAATACAAGTTGTTAATGATTGTACATTTATTTAAGTTGTGTCTGGAAATAGGGAGGTTAATCAACGGTATCCTAATGCCATCAATGTACTAGATTGTCTGGAAAAATATCTTTGCGTTACTCATAGTTCCAGACACTCGTGTCACAGCATGACTTATCTTACTCTGCTATCAAATCCAATCGTATTTTTTCTTCATGATTTATTAATAGACGCTAATATCTAAAACGTGTCTAGAAATACTAAAGATAAAACACGTATTAAGGGAGGATTTATCACGTATTGTTATTACTTGGCCCATGTGCATGTAAGCGGAAGTTTAACAGTTATATCAAAATGACGAGCATTAACTAACATTAAAATGTAATTCTCGTTAAATATATTGCATTTATAAATCTAAATGTCAAATACAATTAAACTTTAAAGATTTGAAAGTAAACTATGATAATAACTCAACATTTTATACAAGTAATATAGTACTATCCAGAATAAAAACATTTTTACAAATTTCTCTAAGAAACTTTTGAATGAAAATATGAAGAATAAATACACCTTAACTATATATACTTAGATGTATATATGAGTACTAAACGGGTAATATAAGATATTGGGGGAAAATTTCTATTTAAATATGTAAAAGAAATTGATGATTAACCTGAATATAGGTGTTGGCTGTCCCTGAGCAGCACAAGGCATTTCAACGCTTTTTCCTTGCTGACTCTGGATTACTGGTGTGCTATGGGTTATTCTAGGAGGGACACTGCTCTTTGGATCTGCAGATGAAAAAGACATACGGAGCTGATTAAATTATGTTGCCAAAATCAATCCTAAATAGAAGAGAAATTCCGAACATAACACTTGCCATGAATCTAAAGAAGAAGCTGAAAAAGTCGAAGGAATATCAAAGACGCAGGCAATAAAAAGACGGTGAAAGTGGTCATCAAGACAGAGTAAAAAAACTCTGCAGATTACTGTTATTTAAGAAAAATCAATACCAATTTGGCCAACACTGCATAGATGGCGGGGAAAAAAATCAAAATTTGTTCTAGCATTTCACTTTGCAGGAAAAGGAATCCGTTGAACGTGTTTTGGCAGCTGCTTACCAATTACATTAAGGGCTTCTTTCACGATTTGATAAGGTGCTGTTATTGATGAAACGAACCTACTGAATACAATTTGTAATTCAGAATTTTCCATTTCACTGGAAAAATGTTGTCGATGAAAAACACAATACCAGTGAATACAAATAGACTTGTGTCAACGACTGATTGAGTGAAGTACGTATACTGTATACGCTGCATAGTTTAAACTATCATTGCTAGAAAAATCCATATAAAATACGTGCCAACATTGTGGGAAGATGCAATTGAAAATAATTTTATAAAATAATGATTGAAATGTTTTTTCATAGTTTCATTTAACATCATTAAATTACCTAAATATCGTGAAGAAATATGCTTTGGGAGTGTATTTTTGATGATCAACACCGTGCTTTAAAATACATTCATTTTAATACGAGTTTCGAAATAACATGTTTCAAACTCTCACATTCATATGCCAACTCATATACTATATCAGAATTCATAAGCATACTACCATTCAAAAAACGACTATTAATTTGCTGCTAATATTTAGTAGCAAAAACATGCTTTTCAAAATTAATGGCAAGAAAATGAACTTATAATATATTGAAGGGAAAAAAATAAATCAAGCATAAATTTAGTATAGGATATCTCTTCAAGCGTAATTAGCCAACGATGAAATTAGCAAAGTCTGGAGCAATTAATATTACATTCGAGAACAGTTGGGAGTCAATCAATATGAGGAGACTGATATTGTGTTGGCATTCTTGTGCATTTATTATAATATGTCTTCTCGAAAAAAATGATTTATGGAGTTTATTATTCATATATTCGGTTCACTGCTAACAGATGTTTACGATGTGATCTTTATTTCAAAAATGAATATGAGAAACTACTCATCTGTGATTGGGATTTAGCTAATCTTAATTCATTCGTCTTCAGTGCTGTTTACAATTGGTATCATCACAAACGTTAAAAGTGAATTGATATACGTTTGTAAAACTGTCTAGAATAGGAATGAAATCAGCTAATTTAATCATTTTTAAAATGATTTTCTTCATCTCGTATAAAAATCCCAAGAGGGACTGCTCAATAACGATCCAGAAATATATTTCCATCGTAATTAAAAAAACCCGTGCAATGACGTAATTAGGTTTCTGAGAGTATATAAAGCAAGCACACACTACATAGTAACGTGACAGTAATATTTTTCTCTCAATTTGGCAACACAATTTTGCGTTAATCCTAATTACTGCATGCTTGCGAGGAATGAATACTTGTGCCGGCATTATACAAATAATTAATGGTGCATGCGTAATGTGCAAATTATTAGCCATGCAGCGCTAAAATGTAATCTTGTAAAATAATTTGGGGCAGCCAGCGAAGTCTGTAATCCACCAACACGCTCCACGTTCACGTTAATTCTTGAATGTCTCACATGGATGATTATGCGGAAGTCACATTACCTGTTTCACTATATTTGCATGCTGAGAGAATTAACACACTTCAGGTGTAAATATACAGACGTCTTAAATCTTATGAAATTCATATTTCTCATCAAAAGATTAAATAGATTATGCAGTTTTTATATGGCAATAATATAGGAAACAAGATTCAATATTTTTCCCAAGTTTACAAAGTTGCTCTGAAATTGTTGCAGCACACTCAACAACATGAATTTTCACTTCACTTCTTAAGTTTTTTTTATATCAGAATTAGTCAATTACTGATTGCAATGTTCGTATCCAGGATAGCCTTGGGTGTTTCTAGTCTTTCCAAGTATTTAAGTAAGTCTTTGGTTTTCAAAATCAACACATTCTGAAGTTAACTTCTTTACGAAAGAACTTTTCTATTCACCACCACCACCTTTTCAATCAGTTTAAATCAACAAAACAGCACTCCGTAGCAGTAATTTAAATGGAAAAGCCTATTTAAACTGTAAGGTCAAAACAAATCGTTTTTACCCTCGTATAATTCCAATCACTTTTGCCTAAATATTGGCGAATCCCAACCCTCGGGGACGACTTACCTGAAACAATAATTCGGGCTGGTGAACTTAGTCTTTGCTCCCCAGAGAGCCTGTGAATGGTTTTACAGCGATAAGTCTCCGAACTGTCGGAATTCTCCACTTGGTAAATGTAAAGGTCTCCAGACGACGTTAGGATGTAACGGTTGCCTAGAGAGTGCGAAAAAAAATCCAGTTCAGGTCATTAAAAGAATACGTGTGTACCACGAAAAAAAAACTACCAAAAGAAAAAAAAAGTTGATGAAATCGTGAGCATGGCCACAGCCCAATAGATATTGTACCAAAGTCCCTGACGAAATTGATCATCTAAAAGTGCTGATCAGCCCTTTATGCAAGGTGGTCATAAGACTTTCTGACGCAATTGTGGTCAAACCATGAAACTGACGATCGCATCAGGCCATTGTCTTCTGCTATTGGTGCAACGTGCTTAGCATGAAATGAGCTCCATCAGCTACAAAACGAGCCATCAACGTCACACTTACTAGATTTTCATATAGCCCCATAATGGAGATAAGAGCAATGAGATGACAATTTTATTAACTTTTTTACAGTTATAGGAGCCATATGCTGAAGCACGTATGCGATGGAAACGTGCAAACCCCCTTCACACGGGGCTGAAATTACGTCAAATTTCACTTCATTTGATAAGATAAAACAGAATAAACAAAAAGAGTTTTTACTGTTATAGATGGCAGATTTTATTAGTGTGTCCATTATTTCCCTGTTTGTATATCCAATTGCACAGATATCCTTAAACCTAAGTGGCAACAACTTAATGACGCTCAAATGCGAAGATTATCCACTTATGTGATGTTTCAAAAATTCACTTTTTGTAACTTCACTTTTTATAAACATATATAAAAAACAAATGTTGGGAGCAATTAATTGGAAGCCCTTAATTGGTAAGCAATTATTATTAGGAGATTAGAACAACAAGGAATATACACAAAGTTTGTAGACTTATGTTTAATTTAGAAAACCTACATCAAGAATTCAGCACACTAGCAGTTGCTAACAGATTAAACAACTCAACGTTATATTTAAAGCTGGTTTTTTATGAGCAAAATTCGATCAATAATGCTAAACAGTTTTTTTTTTACAAAAAATCAGCATTCAGTGTATTGGATGAGAAAGTGGCTGGATGTTTTGCTAGATATAATACCCACTATTTTCAGCTTATACGCTTTGCATTTCCCTTTTGCAACCCTCCATAGGCAGTGAGTTTTTAAAAAAATGTTAATTTATAACTGCTTTTTCCATTGAGTAATTTAGCAGAGTGACTTCCTGCGAAGAGGTAAGCTGCGACAAAATTAATTGCCTTAATTCCCTGCAAAAAATTCCTGCAGTTTTAAATTGTAAATTGCATTCATAAACTGTGATATTAGAATTCCACAGTAGGCCTATCACGAAATTATGTAAATCATTGAAAGAATGTAATCATAAATTAAAAATATACTTGACAACAAACCGTGATTAACGCCCTTTTTAACAAATTGGGTTTAACTTGGCGTATATATTCACCCTCAACAAGGCGACATGGATATTATTAGATGGATGGCAAATGTCATGACTTCAAAAGCAGCATGCGTGCTACTTGAAATATTTGAAACAAGCCTTCGTGAACAGTGCAAAATACTTGATGCCTTGCAATTACACTGTTTGCTTTGAAAGAAAATAAGGTTTATAGTACTGGAAATTTTAGATTAAAATTTTACATTGAGATCATTTTATATTTGTCAATTTTATTGAATACTATTCATGCATGGTTCAATGAATATATTAAGTGTTATTTACATTTGTATAGGAAATGTATTTTTGCATATTGAAGTTATAAATGTGAACATGACTGGTATATATTCCAGAGCATATTCTCAAAGCTTTTACATTTTGTTATATCCATGGATAAAAAGAAGTCTTCGAGTTTGTCTATATGGCAAGTAAAACGTTGAAGAACAATATTACTAATAAGAGCGAGAGTAGCTAGATGGTTTTATTTTTAGAGCAAATGGCCGATTCCAGCACGAGATGCACACGTTTGTATGCCTCATGAAATATTAGGTATCCTTTCGGGTGGATATGAATAATCCTCCCGAAGGAGGAATAAAGACATTTCCATTTCAGTTTTATCGCGTTTGTGAAAGACAGATCCGATATTGTGTATAAAAACATGATAAAGCTAGCGTCTCTCAGGATGTTTCCTAGCTTTCTCTTGACAATGACACGGCCACATTGAAGAGGGAATAAGGTTTATTGAAATATCACGTATACCCTCGCACAAACATAGATTCAAAATGTAGAGCAATGCACGTACCTCCGAGAGGACTGGAGTGAATAATGGTACCCCCACTCTTCATCCATTCCGCCACGGTGACGTAATCCTTGACAAAAGTTGGGATGTTGCACCTGAGCACAGCCGTATTGCCGACAATGACGAACTCGTCGTACACTTGGACTTCGTAGTATTGCTGTACCACTGCAATACATTAAAAATTCATAGACCTTCTTTAGCGTCGTTTGCATTTGATAAATTGCCCGGTGTCACCAACATTTACATGAAAAAATCATTGCTATCACGCTGTTTTCATTCACGCAGAGCTCAGAATTTACCAGCCTTTTTTTTGTGTGTGCGCCAAACTTGGCACCCTATCCCTTATTTTTCCTTCAGTAGCTTTCACATTTGGCAGTAAATCAAAAGACCCGGGCGACTAAATCACATTTGCATCGCCGAGTGTTGTGCATTTGATACCCTCACACTCTTCAACTTTCGCTAACTTGCCAAAATGAACTGCCATATCATCACGGCACGACATAAAGCATCCATTTGGACGATCAAATTCTTGTAGAGTAAATTGATGAGTAACTTTAACTCATTACATAAAAGCCACAATTTGTTATCATTAACGGGATCCTGACAGGTGTAATAAATACCACATTTTGTTTTCCAATATTAACGTAGTACGATGCACTGGCAGTCAACCAATAATCTCCGTTTGTACAAAATTGAAAAGGACAATAATGATGACATTCAGTTAAATATCATTTCAGAGTCGTGTCAGGTAATCCCGTTAATGAGACATTAATACGTTTTTCGTGAAACATGAACATTGACATTCAATTGTCTCACTAGTGATACGAATACAACGCTCTTTTTATAAGTAAAATCTGAAAAAAAAGTTAATAGGGTGGTCGAAGGTGATTTATTTATCAGAATTTTGTAATAAACTAAGCTGAAATGCGGAATCAAATAATAAAACTCTTTCATAAATGTGTATGCAACACTATTACACGAGTATATTAATCTGAAGAAGTTCGTAGGACTATTTATTAATGCATTTAACAAATTTATTGCACATACATATATATATATAGTATATATATATATATCTGGGTATTTTATAATTGTCTGTATCTGCGAAAGTTAATTCCCCCAGCAGTGGGATTATAGTGCCGGCATTAATATTTCACGCAATACAAATGTACCGAGCACACAGACAAGGAAATGCAAATTTGTCTGCTTTGCAAGGCTATTTATCATGACCAATTTTAACGATATTTTGGCGCCCACCACAGGAAGGTCTATGACGGCATTAATTTGTGAAAGAGCCGGATCCGACTGATAATTGCGGCAATGATGACTGCGCCTGGCACAGACAACTCCACCTACAAATCATAACTCAAAAATGGCAGTCAGGAAATATAATGGAGGACACACGCAGTGATTAATTGCATTCACGCCATTCATGGATAAATGCATAATTAATTTATTACAGAAGCCAGATTTTGGGTAGGTAGTGCAAATTGGGATCGATTAAATGTCCGTAGATGCAAGCAAGCGACAATTGCCATAATTTAACATAAAGTCCGTGTCACAATTGCTGTAAATAATCAGCTTAAACTTCCTCTAACATTAAGTATTTTTCCACTTAGGTTCTCGCAAACGTCCTTAAAATATACATTAATAATACATACGATATCTGCAGAAAAGTATAAAACCCTATTCATATATCTCTGAAGAAAGCACATCTAACCTAATGGCAATTAGTGCCACATGCACAACGTCGGAAGATAATTGTAAATATATAACATCTTAGAAATGGGCTCCGACTATCATTTATAACGTTAATAATGAAGTTTGCACCACATTTGTATTATGCTCAGAACTGAAAACATATACGAATGTTGGATTACATATACTATACATCATATATGAGCAAAATATTGATAGTTAAACATCCATAATCTTTCCATATTTTAATAAATAATTAAAAACGTACATTTCCCTGATATAATAAAGTTAACTTAATATTTATTAGAATTTCAAATTTTGCAACTTAATAAAGAAATTTTCAGTGCACCTGCTATGTATGGTGAACAATTCACTTAAGACAATTTTAGAAAATAAATGAAATATAGTATCGATATTAATCATGGATATTTTCAGTCTTTTTGTTTAATAACTCGATGTAAGTTAAATGCATGAAAAACGCGCTCAAAATGTTCAAAATCCAACAAAATCATCACTATCCACGATGTGTTTTGCACAACAGGCCAATTTACAGTCTTCTATAAGGGCATCAAACAATATTAAATCCTCCAATGTTGTTGAAAAAAATTCGAATATTGAAAGAAGGCAAACCAGCATAGCACTCATGCTTGCAGTGATTGCCGCCAATTTGCAAAAAATCTTCTGTCATTTCATATTAAATAGAAAATCATCCGTGGTTTTAATCAGATTTCAAAGCAGTGGATTATCCGACATGAATATTTGTAGATATTACATCAGACATACAGTACATGGATAATCTAGTAAAGTACTCCTTAGCATGCAATGTCAAAAGCAAAGCTTCCAAACGTAGCAGTTGCACTTTAAAAATGTGCAGTATGAGTTTGACTGGGAAACTACATTGCAATGTGGAATAACTGACCGAGATTTACAATAAAGCATTTCCATTATAGCAATTAAATGGAATATTTCTGCGTGGACAATAATACCAGCAGCTTGGATGGATTAAGCAAATGTGCGTAGATACCAAACGTGATTGAAATATAATTGCAATGGCTTTTTTATAATTTAATACGATTTCAATCTCTCTTTACTTTTATATCGACGCGACGTAGTATTTCCAGACAGTATGAGTGGTTTAAAACTGGCTAAAAATATCTATTATAAAGCCTTGACAATAAAAATGAGACCTACAAGATTTGTGGTCCACTCAAGGTTCGCGAAAAAAAGCACAGTGGAGCACAAAAGACAAGTTTCCTTTTCTTCGAGCAATATTTTTTTATAAATAAAATAACAATGAATTTGCCATTAGCAAGAAATCGATACTTCAACTTTATAAGGGGTTATTTAATCTTTTGTTTAAGTTTTAATAGAGAGCCTGTATCCGTTGTCATAGGGGCACACATACTACAGGATAATGACTTGCATCCAAAAACCAAAAAAGATACCTTTCAGAAATGTAATAACGCAATGCAAATGTTCAGCAAATGCAGACCTATTATTTTCCCATAGTCATTATCCGTTAAAAAAGCATGTTTACAAGTACACGTACTTGCGACGCAACTTCTTAGCCAATTTTTTGTGTCATATTCTCCATAACCAATATCCATTTTCATGATAACGACGACAGTCAGTCGAATATACTGTATATGAATGTATAGCGTATAAAACGAACACACTTTATTGAATTTGAAAAAACAGCATGTCTATAGAATGTTTGTAGAATAAAAAAAAATAAAAGGATAAGTTAAAAAAAAAAGTGGTGGAAAATGTCACGACATGACAGAAAAAGCTTTTGTTAAATCCAGGTGAATGACACGGCTAGTTCTTCCGACCTAAAATAATTCCCTGTAGCATAGGAAGCACCTCACATTGCATATAATGTAATCAATATGGGAGTTATATAACCCCTGAATACAAAACGAGAAATGGCATTGAAGCTAAGGTTATTGGATTTAGTCGACTCCAGGGAACCGAAATGACGTTTAGTTCAGCAGTTTTTATCAGCATAAAAAAGCTTAGTTTATGCATTCAGTGCGCTTATTATTTAAATGCAATTCACTTTTACAACTAGACGTATAGTAGGTGTCGTGAGGAATACGTAATATTCGAACATACGTCGATGAACAAATAGGAAAAAAAACCTAACGTTTGTTATTCATCGGAAAATGCTACCGACAAATTACATCCTATCAAAAAAAAATCTTTTTTAAGAAACCCCAAGATCTGCGACCCATAATCGTATACCGAAACTCAAAGTTGATGTTATCAATATCAGCCGTGCTAAAGTTTTATAAATTGCTTTATCTTAATAAATATCACAATTCTTTTCAACGAAACTGTAGTTTAAGGATAAAATCCATATACCCAAATTTATTCTTCATGCGGGTTATATATTTATACAATGGACAACCACCATCATCGTTAAACAGAATTTCCAATTGTTTAATCTATAACGGTTATCCTTTAGAAGTGGATTCCATCCTCGAATTGCATGAACGAAAAAATACCAATCTACGTGCAGTATAGCTCGAAGCCTCGATGATTACGTTAAAAAATCCCCTCTACCAACTTTGCATTATACGGCAAATTAAACTTCTCAAGAAGTTCCATGTACTTAAAACCTCCCTTGCCTTCAGAATCTCTTACTCTGGATAATTGGAAGCATGGAACTGTAACATTCCCAATTCCTGAAATTTGATATGTATAAGAATTCCAAACCCGACAGCTACATTCCATATGTGAACGAACTACGCTATACATTTCCTCTATTTTCAGAAATTTTCGGAACACTAGTTGATGATATATAAGAATATGAACGGAAAATGGTAGTAATATAAAACGCATCAAAGTAAGACTTATACCATCACATCTATATTGAATTTTTTCTCATAAATTAGCATATTTGTCCAGAAATAAGATTGAAGCGCTGGCAGCTTTTAATATGATACTCCATATTATATTTAAAAAAACGAAGTCTGGGCAATGGTAAATACAATATATGCCCATTGGTTTGGCATATGAAAAAAATAAAGATTGATAAAGTTGGTTAGATGGCATTTTTATCCTTAAACACTATTCGAAGCTCGTATCATCCATCACTGTCATTCGAATGACCGTTGTTGCGTTATGATGTCGATATTTGATATAAGATAGCGAACACTGTGAATTTCACTGATGTAGTAAGAAACCGAGATTTTTTCGTCTCATAATAAATGCAACGGAAGCTGTAGTAAGATCGTGTTGGGTTTCGGGAGGCTTTATATACCCATTGCTAAGCCATGAGCTTTAAGCAAAATACAAGGTGTTATGCAAAAATCTTACATGATGGATTTCCATCAAGATACATGACGTCACCTCCTTTTCATGTATTCCATCAAATATGCATACATATGACGCTTTGGATAAAAAACTTCTTCAAAAAAAGCAATTTTCTAGGAGCATTAAAGCCTGAAAGATTTCACGCCATCGGCTCATGCGGTGAGTGACCATGTTGACATGTAAAAACTGAAGAATATTTAAAGATTTCTAGTTTTAAAGAAGGTGTAAGCTTAGCTTATTTCTATTACGGTGATTTCCTTAAAGATGATAATCTTCAAATGTCTTAATTAAAGCCAACTTTAGACCAGAAAAGTGGAAATTCCCATTTTGCATTGTTTTAACCGTAAAAAAGCTCATTAAACACCGGCTTATCGCAGCTTAAATGACAAATTATACTGCTAATTACATGATCATATTAGAAGCAATTTTGAATTACATATCAATTACCAGAAACAAGCGTTAAGTATGGTATGAAAATGTTTTCTTGCCAGATAACACCATCCCAAGCGTATAATAAGCTCGAAACTACCTGCGTTGGAGGTCATTCGTTGTTTATCAATTTAATATTAATGAGACTTAAGTGCAATAGAGCCTTCATGCATAAATTGAGGCCAAGTGACCACATTATTCATTATGTACTTCCCAGTAATTCTTTCGCAAATTAAAAGCAATTAATTGAAGAGTAAAAGATCGTCACTTGAAAAGCCTGCGGAAGCTTTTACCAAGGATAAAAATCAAACATTGGCTTTGGTTCATTGCTTAAAAAAGAACTTTTTCCGGAGCTCTTATTGTACTGTATCTCATTTGCACAATCAGCAGAGTCCACATACAGAGTCTCACTCAAACAAGCAGATACATTATATGAATAACGTGCTATAATACTGAACATGACATTTTAATGTTAGTGTTATAATGGATGATGCAAAAAAAAATTGTTGAAATTCCTAAAATATAGATTGCAAATACTGTATTTTTGATGTAGGAAAGTTGTTCAGTGTTTAATTTAATAATTTCTCTCGCGTTCTACTATCAGGTTTACAAGCAGCCATCCGAGAAGAGAAGTGCGCCATTTTATACTGTTATTTCCAGAGCACATTTCATAGCCGCATTCTCTTTGAAAATTGCTAAAATTTAGATAGGAAAAGCGAGATTAAATCCCTTGGAGGGGGTATTAAATAAAATCGCAACTATCAGACTTTTAGAGAGAGAAAAATGCGCTTATTTACGTGCTCGTCCGTCCAATGGTCCACATTTACTCGAAATGGCCCATTGGGCAAAGCTCAAAACTAGCGAGCTTCCTTATTGCGAAAAATTCGTAAGAAACTCATAACAGAAAAAGGAAACATTGTACGAGGGAAAACGAGAGTGTGAATACGATTTCCCTGGAAATGACACTCTAGTAGGTCGTCAAGTGACTGGAACAATAAGAGCATTGAATTTTATGGCACATTTGGCTGGGAATACAGAAGACAGGTAGAGAAGGTGGGCGTTCGTGCTTACTCTTCTATGAAAAATGCGCTCAAGATAGTTTCTCGCAATCTGATTCTGCGTGCAAGAGGAAACACAAATACCGCAACGTTGACGGAATAAATTTTCATTTATCTCGCCGCACTCATACAGGATACAAAAGCCATCGTTAAGGCTACAACGCATTGTGAGTTTTTTTCAAAATAAAGAAGAAGAAGAAAAAAAATCAAACTCTGTTTTATTATGAAGTACACTCTATAGGTAGAGTTGCAGCGTTGGCTGCAGATCCACTTTTCCAACTAAAGTGTTGGCAAGACTTTCGTAACACAATTTGCAGGAAGAATTACTCTAGTTTGTGGGCCTCTTGGAATAGAGAAATTATTAAATTATTAAATACAAGCCAACAATTATTGCTGTAATGAAATTTTGAGCTTGCAGCTGCGTGTCTTCTAATTGTAAAGAGTATTCTCCTAAAATTTCCTTAAGAATAAATAATTGCCAAAACGCCGAGCACGTACACATAGACAAGTCTCAAAGAATTGCAATGAGACCATGCAATTAAGTTAGAACCTTGGTTCGTGTGGATTATTGGATATAATGCCTAAAAGATAATAGCGCCCTAAATGCGAATTAAAAATGATTGCGGTCTAGACTCGAAAAATGAAAAAAAAATTAAATTGCTAATGTATAACTAACTTTATAAATAGATAGTTGCATTATTATGCAAATTATATAACAAACAAAATAAGTACATAAGAGCTTTAAAGTGAGTGCAAAAGGCCACAGGAGTTGCATATATACACATAAATAAAATTACATCAAGCGGATGTTTTTATACTCGCATGCCCAATAGTAGAATGGGCAGAAAAAGGCATCGCGACACGATAAACAACGACGAGATAGGGAGAAACGACAACACGCTAGACCAACCCTAGAATTTAAGACACAAAAACTATATTTGACTTTGCAAGATTAGTAGCGCTTGACAACTTTTTCTGATATTCACCAAAAAAAATCAAAAGAAAAACATTCTAGAAACTAGATGACTTTTCTGTCTACGGAATTTTCAAACTGATATACCCATTTCGCTAAATTTCAACATGAATTAAGATACACGTTGTTTTGTTTTTCATGAATTCGACAAAGGATGCCGAAGAATGCATCTTTGAAAAAAAGTGGTAGGGAATTTCATTTTGTTTAAAAATGTTCTCGGCAAGAATTTCGTTTATGTTTCTCACAATCTACGAAAGAAAAGCTTTAAAGTGTGAAAGCATATAGACAAATGTAATTTCAGTGAATTTCGATTATCTAGATTCGCAGTGTGGAGTAGTTTTGAAATAAGTTAAGAAAAAAAACTATCCTTAGATGCCAAAAATGTACCAAATAATATCCGAACTTCTTAAGCATCTGTTCTTAGAAACCATAATTTTTATGCCCATCAAACGTTTGTCTAAACTAAGATAAGAGGCTTAGAATTCGAAGTTAAGCCGATAATTTTAATCTTTTTTAAAATAGTTTGTTCTCTGCCGACCAATAGAAATATATATTGTACATCTCCGAGTCAATTAAATCTAGTTGCGCCACAAAGCGATATGTAAAGCTGCTTCAAAAAGTTATTCAAAAGCTCCTCATTAGTCTATCAATCTAATACCAGCACTTAATTTAGCAAAGGACTTAGTTTTCATAAAAGACTTGACAGCTTTGTTGCCATCTATAAGACGACGAAGACATGAAAGAGAAATTTATGCATATAGCAAACGGGGACAATCAACACTACTTAATCATATGCTGCTGTAAAAAAATACAGTCATCATATCGTATATACATGTACATCATTTTCTATTCTTCTATAATATGATATATTAATGGTAGTAAATAATATTAAATTTATTATGAGAATATTGGATTTCATTTGGATTCAGTTGCTAGCTGACTTTAATGAAACCAGAAGCTTGCTGAGCAAGATGTTTTTTAATAAAATGTTAAATTTTAAAAGTCCTTCAAAGACACAAGCTAGTGCAATAGAGGAAAGATGAAAAAATATCGAACAACCCTCGTCCAATTGCATTCTCCTAGTTGTATCTGATTACTAATCCCCACAATCCTTTCATCCCAATCTCTTTACGTTTGTGTGTCTCTCAGTCCAAGATTCCATCATGATATAAATGAGAATCAGGGTAAAGCCGGTGTATTTTGGAAGATGTTTCTCTGCATGCGGGCTTTACTGGGCTTATACACAAACAAAATGCATATATCTCTGGCCCTAGTTCGAGATTTAAGAAATGAGAGGATGTCTGAGACGAGACCTTAATACTTCTGCTTGTATGCAATTCCTATTATGTCTTGTAAACTTCATGTAGAAAACAGAAAATATGTGCTATCAAAAGGTTAATAGCCTATAGATGTATTTATGATCAGGATATTTCATTTGTTTTCGCAAAGTCTACGCAATTTAATTTTTTTTGTGATCTGTTTTCGAAATTGATTATAATAGAAGATGAAATCCTATCTTTCCTAGAATTTATTCGTTTTGGTTTATGACTGCTATAACATTAAATTTTATATATTTTTCTCTGGTGCGTTTTATCAAAAACCTGAGTAAACCTTGAGGGCTGCTTCTTCGTTTCATGTCGAATTTCTACTTAAGGAGTAAAAGCATTTTATTTCTTACTCAATTTTTATAAGTTTCGACCTTGTTCGTTTATATTTTAGACCCTATAAAGGTAACGCGTAGAACTAAAAACTGCTCAGCAATTTTCTGAAATGAAATTTCTGGAAGACCTTTTCTTTTAACTTACAAAAGACGCATAATGTACGAGTGTAAAACACATAAAATTTACTTTTAAAAATAATATGTTATCTCAATTTTGAAATGCATCTGAAAAAGTGTGCCAAAGTTGTAGTTGCACATGACACATTTAAAAAGTTTCATCTGCAGGTAATAAAGATTAGTTTAAAATTTGTAACATTAAATGAGATGAGGCTATATTTTGCTCTCTGCCACTTTGAGTTGAACGTGTAATGGTTATTTTGCAAACAGATTCCATTACCCAGAACACACATCTTGCATTTGGACAAGCTAGATGCCACAACATTGGTTTGTTTGTAAGTTTCTATTTCGCAGGAGATAAACTGGAAAAGGGGGGGCTTTTGCCTTAAATGAAAACGCACTACGCCTTGATCCCCGATGGATCATTGGCGTCAAACAAGGTTGACACACTATCGACAAAAATGGATTTTTCCATTTGCTTTGCTCCAAGCGTTCCACAGAGAGCCATGGCTTCATCGACCTCACCTTTTCTTGTATCCGAGCAATTTTATTCCCAAAAGAAAATTGGACGGACAGGGAAATCCACATAAAGAGAGGAGCAGCATGGAAATGGCCAACATTACCAGAAGTTAAAATGGGATATTGAGCAAAGTGCACGCCTATTGATAAGTGGACGCCAGATGTGAACGGACATAGCTCATCATTAGGGCATTCATGGCTTTGGCCATCTGCCCTGGGGCGAAACGGCACGTTGCAAAATCCACAGAGAAAGATGAGGACGTGGACGTGTCAACGCATCTTCTTAATCAATCAGGACCCAATGACTAATTGGCGAAACCTTGTTATTCTTAGTGCTAAACCACTGCCAGCAATGCCACACCCATGGTTTGCCCAATAAAACTGTATAGTTGAGAACACAAATCAGCCTGGCGGAATCAAATGTTATTATTGTACATAATAAATGAAATGTTTGTTTTGGGTAGCTATCTAACTTGACAGGATGATATTTCATCGCCTGCACGAAGTCTCATTTTGCACTTTAGACGCAGCCAATTATCATGTTTGGCACAGGTCCCGTCAGTGCTATGAATAAACCCGACTAGCTTTACTTCATTATTTTTGGTGAATATTATACTAAATATGGGACTGTACATAGAAAGTGGGTAAACACTTGATTAGAATATGCTCGGTAAGATAAAACGGGCTAAGAATCCACCAGCTCAACAAAAGTTAGGTTACAATTACATAAAAATTGAACGTATACCAGTAGCAAATAAGAAAACCATTGAGAATCGTACTCTGAATTTTCATGTAAGGAACTAGAAAATTATCGCCAAACTTTACGTTTTCTTTAATCAATACATAAGGATGAAATTGTTAAAACATGCAAATTTCCTTCTTGTTTGTTTACTAAAACGTTTTTTTTTTTAAAAATGTACTTAACACGTACTTTAGTTCCTCTAACCAGAAATAAGATTTATGATGCAGTAGTACTTCCTTTTCTTGCTTAATGCTGCGTTTAATCAGAATCCCCCTTTACTCATTCCCATTCTAAGAATAATTCGCAATCTTTGTTTGTTTGCACCGATTTCCACTCCAGTTGTTCAAAGAGGTCGATTTGTATCGTAAACCAGAAATACCAAAGCAAATGCAATTTCATCTTCGCACTAAAGACATTTTATTAGTTGCAGGATCTTGTAATTACATTTTGGGAATGATCAGTTTCACTCATTGTTTATTAATATTGTATTTATTGTAGGAAACCATTATTACAACTCGATACTTCCAAGTATTATTAGTTTTTAAAAATAGGTTAAATATATGTAACTAAACTCATAATTGTTTAACTGCAAGAATAGAAAAAAATGATATTTTGAGCGAACAGGAACTTTTTCGTGAAAAGCATCAGAGAATCCATAGAGAAGTTTAGTTTTAGTTTATTTCACTATAAATTAACTGAAACTATATGGTATTGTTGTAGGGAATAATAGGTCATAGTTTTTTTTAGCTATAGAAAAAATGGAGAGATTTATTTAATCAGGCGGAATGTATTCTAATTATTTCTCTGAAAACATTTCAAAATAATATGCCTTCATCAGGCAACCTCAAAAATAGGTCAAGGAAAATATCGTCGATAGAATGAAACAACAGCTATTTAATGAGCCATACAATGACAAATTGACCATAAAATATTATCAGAATATAATTCCTAAGCTTGGAATTTAATATTTGGTCGAAGATTCATTCTGGAAACACAAAACCGAAAAAAACAATATTGCTTTTTTTAAATGTTGTTTTCATACCATTAGTTTCAGAAATATACGTTGTATTATCACACAAGGGAAACCTTTCCCTTTGGCGCAGTTATCACGGCGTAGAGATAATGCATGGTTCCAGAAATAAAATAGGCAGAAACCATCATAAATTATTGTCTATCTTCTAGTTTTATAAAAATTTGATATTTTCTGCAACGTATAGTTATTTTATGAAAGTGATACGATACGGAAAATATCTAATTCATTACTTACAGAGTATATTTGTAAACAACTCCATTGGCTTTATAAAATATTAATTAAAAATACGTATTTAAAAGTTGCATGTAAAGCCAGAAGTAACAGCATGTATAGGATATTATTCTCCACAACCATTATTCATTTATGCTTCAAAAAATGGGTGGATGGATGCATGGATTTGTGAAAACTTATGAAAGATGCATATTTACAAACCGTTCCGAATATTTTATTCAGAATGAAAATCTCAAATCCGGTTCATAGAAAAAAAATGCTGCGTACGCGAATGGGAATCCATATAAGCTAGGTTACACTGAAGGGTTCCTTTGAATATATAAATAAATATCGAATGTAAAACATTCAAAAACGAAAACAAAATGAAATTATATACCATAAGTATAAAGTGTGAAAAATGTCTGGCGAGAAAATTAAAATCCCTTGGATATTTTAAAACACCTAGCATATATATTGTGAACGTTAGATTTGCATCAATTCATCTTTGTTATTATAACCAAGTAATGTATCCTGGTTTGTTTTCCTTTCAGCAACACGGTACAGAGTCATTTTCCATCTTGTTCATCACAGGTTGCATCTAAGAAAGGTTTCAAAACGTTGCAGGTAAATGAGTTAATTATCTACCTACTTATGTTTAAAATGCAATCTTCCGGTTTAGTATTGCACTTCTACGTTTATTTAGGTTGCAAAATGTACCATGAATCTTAAAGTGATGTTTTGAAGATGATATACTACCTACTTAATACTTTAGGTATCCTTATGTAAAGATGCCTACAAGCATAATTTTAATTTTTTCAAGAAATACGGGGGAATGAGTCATAGAGTTTGAGGAGGAGTATACAGTAGGTCCCATATGCACCATTATCATTATCATCATCATCACAGTAAAATTGTAAAACTGTTATTTATTATGTGTATACCTTACCTGCTCTTACGTGCACGGGTCTACTTCTGATTGTACCCACCGAGGACGATGCAACACACTGATAAACAGCAGCATGGATGTCCTGTCTATATTCTTCAGCCCTAAAAGCTGGAAATGTTAGTGATCCATTGGTGTAACTATAGCGTAATCCAGGCACATTTCGAACAGCGCTGCCATCTTGAGTAATCCAAGAGACACTAGGCAAAGGGTTTCCATCAACTTGGCAATCAGCACTTGAAAAAGTTGAATTTGAAAAGTCCAGTCTGAATGGTGGCTCACTTAAAAAACTTGGCCCAAATATGTCTCCAGTTTTACAGAAACCTGAAACAAACAACAAAAGCATAAGTTAAGTTACGCCATCAAAAATATCTGTTAGTGAGGAAACTTGGAATGATCTAATTGTAAACACAGACTTGGGGGTATTTACAATGAACACCGCAATACTTGTTGGTAAGCAATTGTTCAACAAGCTGAAAAACTACGCATTGGCAGATACGGATAAAGATAACAATTGATTTTCTCTATCAGCCTTGAGAAACTTTGTTTTTGATGGAGCGTAATTGTTATAGTTTTCACTAGTTAAACCTGAAAATAATCGATTTTGTGCTATGTATGCACGGAGTGCTTATAATAAAAGTAACCTTCCCTGAATGAATAAAGCAATTTAATCGTGACATTCGGTGACAGGATAATATAAATGACTTTCGAACTAATCAACGCTAGCTGTGCAATGAAAATCAATCAAACCTTAATCTAATGAAATCAACGGTATTAAAATGCTGATGCAATATTTATATGCCGATTAAATGTAATGAAAATGCAAAACTTGTAAACTGGTTTGATTAAAAATTCTCGCAATATCACTCATATGAAGTTGAAAAAGTCATAATCGGTAGAAACCAATTTCCAACGCTGTATACATTACATACGGTATTTTATTATTAGAGACTTCACTTGGTGTTCAGGTTTCTATTTTCCTAATAGGTAACATGTTTAATTATACATACATGTTTGAATAATAATTCTTGCACATAATCACAACATTTTCTAAGAATTTAAAATTATTTTCAGCTGTTTTCTGTTATTTTTACATGGATTACATGGACTAATGCAATAATTAAGTCAAGATTACTAGACGATTGAAACAAACACTTTACAAAATCTTTAATCATTTGTTTCGATTACTTCCAAGTCAATCTAATGACACAAAAGTTTTAACGTGTATCACATGATCAAGTATTCGACCAATGTCAGGATCGTCCTTCAGAAACTTTCTTTACATAAAATTACATTTAATTTGAAATACGTTGTCTGTTTATTGTCTATGTTAAGAGTGAACCAATTCTTAATAAATAAAAAAAGCTTAGATTTATCCACAATATAAATCTACTTCAAAATTCCACTCTAAATGGGTTGCCATCCCAAACATTTGGTAACGTTAGACAATTTAATAAATGGCTATGACATATTGACATGACAAAGGACAAAATATTTGCACAACAAAGCGCTAGTGAGTGAAATGCAAGAAATCACGAGTGATCTTTGTTTTAGATTAAGTTTCCATAAAACCTAATATCATTTTCTGGTTATGTCACATGAATTCTATTGTCACAAACAATGGAGTCTTAAGCTTTTAAAAGTTTTTAGCCTAAAATATAAACAACACACAAAAAAAGTAAGTTGCGTGAAGGTTTAATGGTAAATCTATGCCAACTGAAAAGGAAGAAAAAAAGGAAATCAATGAACTGCTTCCTGTATTGCGTATAAACATGAAGACTTTTCTGTATCAAAGAGGTTGGATAGCAAAGATAGTATAAGACCCAATATTTATTCAATGCCTCTGGCATGAATTTACATTGCTTGCGCAGTAGAAAAGTTGAAAACATATGTAGGCCTAGACAAATAGCTACAGAACGAAAACTGCATTTTTTTTCGGATTTCGCCGATCTTTTGGCAGTAAAAATACTTTTAGAGTCGATTTTTAGGGGATGTGTAAATAACCACAGTTCCAGGCGCACACAAAAACTGTTGAATGGTACATTCACGTTTGATTATCAGAATTGCCCACTGCGTGTGTGGATGCGATACAGATTTATTACAACTCAAGAATTGCCTTTTTCCTACTATAAAGCTGATTAAATCCGCAGTATTGCAGATTTACAATAGAATAGAATCCATTTATTTTTGGGAACAGGGTATTTCGAAAAAAATACATACTTCACACGTGATACAAAATGGTTTACATAACCATTTGTAGGCGTGCATATAATAAATTGTATTTATGTTTTAAAATAAAGAAGCACAGTTATTCTGAAAGCCAGCTCTCAATAGAAGTGAATTCATTCACATAGGTTCAATTACTTTAAATAAAGTGAAGATGTTGCTTAGAATTTCGTGGTTTTGCCACTGTAGATTCAGTTGCATTGGATCGTATAATATCAAATGTGCTAAGTAACCATGCATGCAAACTACAAAGTCCTACGATGGCGCCAGTTGACCGCAATTACGTTCTTGTTTGTCCAATTAGTGGACTATTGATGGAAAAATGAAGTTGCACTTTTGCCAGATTAGAATCAGTCTCCTATTGTTTGTGGACACTGTTAAACGGTATCACTCTAGAGAAATTAAAGCCAAGCTTGTCTACATTTAGTTATAAAATGGTATAAAAATAGAGACGGCATTACCATTCCCAGACAAGTATTGATAGGTCAATCGATTCTTAAAATGCCTTAAATATACCACTAGAAGTTAGATTTAGGTGATGCTAAACTACATAACCAAGACTACTAAGTTATAGGGATCAATGAAACGCTGTATGAAAATGTTAATACTTGGTCTAGAAGTTTTCTCAGGCGCAGGCTTTCAAACCCAAGTTTAATGCAAATAAAATGCATCCAAACATGATTATGTCATGCTATTTGAATCCCATGCATCTTTAGTAGATCATGTCAAAATGTTTACAATTCACTTGCCTGCACATTCGGGAAACATATATTCTACTCAGTTTATTTTCTCTAGACAATGATGCATTTTACTACCAGAAAATATCAAGCCAAACGTGAAATCGTGATTTCATATGTATTTAAGCTAAAAAAAACATCAAATGACGTTGTTTTTAGACCAAATAAAAATCAATTTTTATTCGGCTTGAAAGTTCAATTTTTCTTTTAAATGACATAGGGTTTAAAGAGAAATTTATACTTCACGGAATTATTTAAAGCAGGCGCCATATACACTCCACTCTTATCAAAAACCTTATTTATGATCTCTTGACATATTTTATGCACAATTCAGTTACTATCTATTGGATTTAACGTTCAGTTTACAAAATGAACGGTACATGTTTTATTAAGGGTTTTCTTGCGAGAGAATGCATAAAAAATGTCAAATCGAATTCAAATCTGTACTATAATTTACGACACCTTATACAATTATTTCAGATATATTTCGTGAAATTTTCACTGCATTAATATCGCAGTGTGATAAATCGCAAAACTCCTATCACTCTTAATTTAAAAAAATCGTTGAGGAATTTTGTAGAGAATACCCACTACATAAAGGTTACAAATGCAACGAAATGTTGATAAAATCAATTCACATCACATATCAATTTCATTATTTTGCTAAAATTGTCATGTTACCATGCTTATACTTTCTTAAACCAGCAATCTAAACCATTGTCTCATAAACTGTTAAACGCAAACAAAGTGTTTTCCATTAAAACGAACCTTATAATTTAAAATATTCAAAGAAATTTCAATTTTCCAAGAAAGTTGCACTTCGTGGAACTTAAAATTAGGCTAACAGTTCACGTATGCTGGAGTTGCTGCATTGAACAGCGTTGAACAGACAAATTACTTACTCGTATATAGACCAAAGTTTAGAGAAAATCAATATTTATATCCATTTTAAAGGCCCTATAACTTGATATGCCTCTAATGGAAAGTGATAAAGTTGCCTGGTTAACATAATCTCATCATCAACAAATTTTAAATTAAACAAGTTTTTATGCATATATTATTTTTGCATGTAGTTTTATTACGTTTTAGCTGTATATATGTGATCCAAATCGAAAATTCAAAATCATATTGCTTGCCAGTAAATAACATTGGACGCCAATTTAAATAAGATATTGTAAATGCAATCATTATATTGGCAATGTGAAAATATGGATAGTTTAGTCAACAAAGCACGTATGAAATTGCGTTACTTTGCCAAGTAAAAATATGAGGAAAAATTGACAGATATTTCAACGCTCTTTAGCATTATAATGTGAAGAAATTGACAGAAAAAAATGGTGGTGCCAAAATAAAAAAAAAAACATGGAAAAAAATATCGATTATGCTTTTATCGCAAACTAGCGTTGGATGCCATACAAACATAGTAATCCTTTGAGATTTTTTATGAAATTCAAAATGCGACGATAAAAAGCCTAAATGCGCATTCTGGTACATTTTTATTTTATTTTAAACTATGACGATGTGGCCACACGCAATTTAAACAGGTTATTTCATTTCAATAGACGTGCACGAAGATGCGCAATTTCTCTTTGGGAAATAGCGCAAAATTTAAATAATAATAAAATGAAAATCGTCACATATCAGCTTATTTGAAAGTTGAATTCGTGAAAGAAAAAAAATATTAATATTTTATGCAGTCTAATAAAATTTACATGCAAAAACCGCAATTGTCCTCATGCATATAAACTTATAGCGCCACTGCGAGTTATTCACATTATGGGCAAATGCGAAAGTGTCAAATGGTCGATAAAGTTTGGCGAAATGCCGAAATTTCTGTATATGACATTTAGGATTTTGATGCCAATTTTGCCTTTTTCCATTTTGAAAGGAAAACACAAAGGGAAAAGGCTTAAAACTGGGGGGAAATGGCACAAAAAGCTCAGGAATACTGGAACTGGAATCCGTCAAAGTGATAAAATGCAACGAATTAATGTATTTTAAAGAAGATAAGCTATAAAAACTACTTTATTTTTGTCTTTTAATCAAACTTAAGAGAATATGCTGAGGTGAATAGACATTTCTCTGAAGCTTTTTAAAGAAAAATTTCTTTTATTTATGTTTGGAACATCTCTTGATTTCTAATGAAGATAGCCGTGTAATCTGCATACTTTTTATCTGCATATAATTTATATAAAATAAACCGAAAGTAGCATTTATAAGAAGTCTCTCGATATAAAAATTCTTTTTCTACTTGTTTTTATCGTAAAGATTAAAAACCAAATCATCTGCATAAAGCACCGAAACTTATAATATAAAAAATGTTGTAATTTGATAGACTGACATCTGAGTTTAGCTAATTATATTTTACTACGACTTTGATATCCAATGAAACGTGAATACATTTTTTTTTTAAATAGAATATTATTTTAGGTTTCAATTTCCACCAATTTCATATTTCTTTGAAATATATTAACGATGTTTTCTACCCATTACAACTTTATATGGGGTATACAGATGCGTGTGATTTGCTGAATAATGGATATCAAATCTCACTTCAGAAAACATCTCTATAAAAAATTGGTCTTCATATTGATATTATGGTTCCATAGATGACAACAGAAAAAATAATTAAATTTTGAAAGAAGAAATGATGTAATATAAGTGAAACCCAAATTTGAAATGTTCTCATGCTTCGATAAACAGCGAATGCGTTGAATCCTCACTGTACAAATGAACATGGGCATATAAAGGATTCAGCAATGCATTCACATGTAAACGCTTTCAACTCGAATAAGATGAAATTGCTTTTAATATTATTTGATGTACGAGCTTAATTTCAATATACAAATGACATTTTTTTTTCAATTTTCAGTATCTAATGAAATAAAGGCAAATATTTACCAAGTGTATAAACAATCGTTCCAACATCACAATCTAGAAAACTACTGAACAGACTATAAAAGTTTAAAATTCAGGTAGTTACTTTGCATATCATACGTTCATTCGCTTAGTTTCAAAATTTGTAAGTAAGCAGATACAGTCAAGAACCTTATTTTATTATTCCCAGAATAACCGTGATTAAAATGTAACAGTATTAATGATATGTATAGCTAAATGGAAAAAAGACATGGAAATAATAACTGCGAATTAAGTTATGTAGAACAAAAAATATCCTGCAAGATTAAATTTGAATACTTCTAAAGATTCACTTTTTATATTACTCGCAAAAGCATACATAGATATCACACGGGAAAAAAAGGTTTATGCTACCATTTTTGCACAGGATTTGGCTTTCAAGTTGATAAATTTTCGGTGAAGTAAAACCATAATTCAAGTTAAATAAGTACCATTATGGGAAAAGAGTGCCTAATCAGTGAAGGATGCACCTTGCGAAAAGACTAGTAAACCAAGAAAGTGTCATTTCTCAAGAGGACATTCCTAATTCTGATTTAATGCTATTCCTTGAGTCTACCTCTTTTGTTTGGCTCAGATACACTACATTGTGTATAACAGTATGCTTGCAGCCAGATTTCCCTCAGGAAAAGCTCCAGAGCTCAATACCAATGGTAAAGTACGTGCTGGTCAGCTGGGTACACCTCTTATGAAAAAAGTTTCCTTAAATAACGTCAACATTTGAATTTAAAAAGCATACAACTACATTAAAAATGTAGATTCAAATATAAAAATGGAAACTAAAATATTTCATTTCATGAATGATGTAACCTACATACATAGCAATTTTTACTTGACAGACAAGATTTTGAATAAAAAAAATTAGATTCTTGGTTTTTTTTGTAAATATTTGTGCATAAAATATCATATAGTTGTATATGCATATGATCTTAATATGCTCTGCAAATGAAATTAAGCATGATATCAAATCTTCTCCCTAATAGGAGTTATCTAAAAATTATGGGTGGAATAAATTCAACATTGTCGTTATCATGGACATTCATCAGATTTCATTTCAAAGAGCACTTGCACAAACTTACCCAATGGAATTTTGCGCAATAAACTCAATCCAGCACAAATATACATTAGAAAAACGCAATTTAGAATCATTGCTTAAATTCAGGGTGTTATTCCCATTGGATTTACAAAATTATCCAAATTAAGTAATGTTTGGTGCAACATTTCCATTATAATTATGACTCCAAAAACAATATTCCTAAGTATAAGTTGTATCAAACGAATACGAATACAGTGCCGCATAAAGCCAATAACTTTTGCCATTCCCATTGTACGGAACAAATTGAGATGCTGTTTGATATTTCTATGCATTATTCAAATTAGGTAAAATTTGCATTGCATTAAGGCTTTAACCGCATACCAAAGCGTATTGCGTGGCAATTGGGAGTCATTCGCAGTTAAAATACTGCAGTTACTTTAAATCAACTTGCTAACATAAAATATAAAAGTATAACATGTCAACAAATAATAAAAATGCTAAAATAGTGTGAAAATAGATTGGCTGCTTATTCTTATTTCTGTTTTGAAATAGGCATTGAACCTCCAGGAAAAATAATGATACGTTCGAGGCAAATTTGCATAATGTTTAAGTTCCCACCTTTTATTACAGTCATTTCAAGACTGTATACAGGCTGATTGGCTCACAATACATAATTTTAAGCTCGTTTCGTATTTGCTACAATGGTTTTTCGCAATAAACACATTTAGCAATGTCATAATATGAAATACACCATGTGCTTGCAAGGTTTTTTTAATATAAAAACATTTGCATACGGTTATAATCGATAATAATTACATTGCAATCAACGCGAAGGCCTTCGGAAATTTACCCTAATCTGTGGAAAAACACCAATAAATAACAGTCAAGCAATAAACGTCAGTTTTCCCCCTCTTGTTTTTATTAGTATACGCCAAAAATATTGAAAATCTATTTTGCTAGATTTTATAACCTTCCAACATATAATGGTGGTTTGCACACGTTGGAGTTAAACCCTAGTAACCTTAGATAATGCAAGGGAAATCATTTGATTGCTTGAGTTGAAGTTTATTTTAAGTTTCGATAGGTTTTGCGTTTAAGCTTATTAATGATTTGTATTTGTTATATTTGAACTGCATTATAACAAAAGAAATTACTATCACATAGTCTTTAGAATCGCTGTAGGCACTATCAGTAAACCGCAGTCTCCAAAATAAAATGCACAAGCAAATCAATGATGACTAGTCATATGCGCTTACTGATAAACGTTGAAATCGTCGAATAGGTGAATTATTTATATAAATTGCACAATTCTACACATGAAAGCAATTCCACAATCTTCACTTCTTGCTGAAGGCATTATCATAAGTGTTTCACATTCGCAAAAATCGATTATTTAATAGAGTTATCACTACAAAGGCATATTTACTTTCATTGTCTGTAAAATTCCTTGAAATTGAAAAATAACATAGAAAATAATTTAAATGATTTAGCTAATTTTTTTGCCAATCAATTCAATGCCATTTTTTCTTATTGGATTAAAGTAAAAATGTGGGGGATTTAACTGTAAATTTAATTGGGAAAGTTTTATCTAATATAACATACAAAACGATACAGCATTGAGTATCAAAAACAAGAATCCAAATTTGTATAGAATCTTGCGGAAATCTAGAATAAACGATAATTCCTCCATAAAAGTTTCCTTCTAGTTTATAAAGGAAGCCCTAATTCTAAGTAGTAATCCTACTGTTTCCACTCATCATTTTTTGAAATTGGTTGAAAGAGTTAAAATAAGACGCACTGAAATCTTTACTACTCTTATAACGGAATAAAACCATTTCATTAGCTTCTTTCGCTTTAACATGCGGCGTATTTCGTCTTATTTGCTGTCTTTGTGTATAGAGAGAAGGGGAAAAAAAAGCTAAAACTCAATTTCTGCATGCCTGATCTTTTCATTAATTTTATTTCTTGCATCAAAATGATTTTGAAGAGGTGTATACAGCATCTAATTAACTCGCTCCAATTAGCATTTCAGATTAGGAAAATGAATTGTAACGCCATAAAATACAGCCAAGTAATTGCTAGTGGGTCTGCTCTTATTTACCCGCATTTGATACACTGAAAAGCTACTTTAGAAAGTTCAATATGAGAGTACTCAAAGAAATAGATGTGTACATTTTCCCTTTCAAACCGATGTTGAAAATCTCAACGTTTCGCCATATTACTTTCCTTGCTTTCAACTTCCTATTTACTAATGAATCTGTTATAAATTGCCATAGTGATATAGATTTCCGATCTCAATTTACATCGTCAAGATTAAGTCAATATGATCGAGATTTAGGAAAGTGCGAGTGAAATATCGATTTTTTAAAGGATTTCAGAAATGATTTTCTACGCAGCATCATAAGGGAATGATGTTTCCCCTAGATACATTTCACACTAAATTAAGTTTTTAGCTTGATGAAGAGGCGCAATTTCATTTAATCCAAGGTATTTAAGCGAATTCAAATTCGTGCTTTTTATATTTTTTTAAAATACATATGGCTTAAATTGTATAATTATATTTACATCTCATTCGCATGCCATTCAATATTTTAAATTACTTACTGATCATAACCATAGTTACTAATTATCCTTGCATCATGTTTCAGTACTACTATACTCAAAAATTGTACCTTGAAGTAAACGTGGCAATTACGCACGTCACATATTCAAATATATATATATATATTCAAATGTTAACCATTTATAGGCTACTGAATGCCATTTACCTAACTATTGAATTGGTATAATGCTAATGCGTGCTTAAAATATATATTCCTTCGACCCTTAACCTGTGATACCTCACGTGTTAGGGTCGGTCGGTTAACCGAAGGAGACTCACCCTATACAGTATATATTGATAAAGTGAATAAAGTTGCATTGTCGAGCTTTAATTACATAGGACGGTCAAACTCAAGATGGTTAATTTGTAATTGACCTGCATTTATTTTTGCTCTCAAATTAATGCCAATGAAGACGAGTGTAATCACAAATGGGTATTGCTAGCTTACCAAGATTACAATTAATCCCATGTCGAATATAAATTAACATTATTGACCTTTAAGTTATCCCTCATTATAACGCTTGCCTTATATTTCAGTTCACAGACACTTTAAGGATGAATTTCTCCTTCACCAACGCAACATTTTCCATTAGCTTGAAGCGACCTTTAAGGCTGAGAGCTAATCTATTAGTAAAAGAGGTAGCCCGTACTGTAAATGCAAATTTTGAATGTAGCATAAGGAAATGCGGAACTCTTGTGTCATATGTATGCAAATGCAATCTTTACCTGCTCCTGGAGCCTAGATCAAAGAAAGGTTCCGCTTCATTGCTCAGAAAATAGCGCAAGAAGAAAGCTAGGAAAATCTAGGTTAATTACCATTGCAGTTTCGAGGAAATTACTTGATTCTGAAAAAGCCAAACTACGACAATATTTAAATTGGCCCATATCATGTAATAGCATTATTGTTTCGCTTTCATAAATAATCAAAGTTAATGCACAATTTGTCATATTAAGAACAGGCACGTTTTGTTTTCATTTTAAAGAAATACTCACATGCCGGCAGACCTAATTTGGCTTCAACTCTCTGTCGAATGCCACAACAGAAATTTTCGTCAATAAGTATGAAAATCTACTTCAACAAACCAGTTTTATCCTAAAATTATGGAGGAGTCTAATTTATGAGAGTTTGCAAATCTGCATGCAGTAACATCGTATTAGTGTAAAAAGTAATTTATAAAGAAATAGCACGAAATGGGGATGTCTGAATCATATTTGAAACAGCATTAAATAATTTCCAAGTTATAATCGTGGTGATGTCATGCCTCAGGCGGAGTTTTTGCATAAAACTCGTTAATTTTTAGCAATAATTTTTGCTACAGCAGACGCGTTTCTTTTAGCATTGGAGAATCGAGTTGATAACGCAAGTTATCCGTTAATGTTTACACATAAGCTCACACGCCTCAACTCCATCGCATTCACGTGGATCTTCCAATATCATAATTAAAAATTGGCCTTATTTGCGCATCGGATTAAACTGTCTTAACGCATCAGCAAATTAGCGACTAATTTTGAAGAAAATGTTCTTTCTCCAATGGAATGGCTCGCTTGCCACTTGGCACAATGTGCACTGCCGTTGCATAGAGCAAAGAGAGTGAAAGACTCCCCAAGTTTTATGCATTTTTCACCTAAACTGCCGCCTTAATTGTTCACGAGGACTAAATATAGCTTTACTGCTTTATACAAGAGCCGAAGAAAACTTAAACAATAATTTATCGACAGTATCATTTTTCAAGCACCCAGTGTACGGCTTAAATGAACCAAATGGCGTCTCCTGAAGAAGGAGCTGCGAGTCCATTATCTCACATGATGGATCATTTAGAAATTGCGACTCTGTGCAACACCACCTTGGTGAATACAGTTGAGGGCATTTTCAAGTAGTTAATCAACGGCTAATTAATGAGGGCAATGCCTACACGAGGCATTTAAAACTGACTGCCCTTGCTTGCTTTCACGCAGCATGTTGCGGTTAGGTTTACATCTTAGAACGCTGAAGACGAATTATCCAGGGTTATGGCTGCAAAGTCTTACCAGAATAGCGTCGCAGTGTTAAAACAGGTTATTGTCATTTTACTGCAGCTTAAATATAGTGCAAAAAACCTGGACATTTTGCTAGCTTGCAGCAAATGTTCTCATCTAATGTGCTATTATAGTTTATTGTTGGGAACATGCTGCGTAAAACTGAAGGGAATTCATGGTTGGAACACTCTGGAGATGCATTGACGATTTTTTTTTGTAGAAACTTTACAATTAACTTTTGTTAGTTTTTATACGGAAGTATAGCACAAGGAGTCATGTTTTTAAAACTAAAAATATCTAAGCAATTATTGAACGTTTCTAATATTTTGCATTAGCACAAACTGTTCTTTGTTCATTTTGAATTCCAAGGCACTGAATGCATTTGAGGAATAGCTTTTCCGATGAGCTTGCTGATTGATGCCATTGTTTGCACAAGCATTGGGTTTATGGATGGATATGTAATAGGGATCTTTAGATTTCATTTTATAAAAAGCAATAAAAAACAGCATATCCATGGAGATCCTTGACGGTGCCATGGCTATAGCGTTTAACAGCGTAAACACTTGAAACTATTTGAAATGGAACTAGGCCTACAAGAGTGGTTTTGTGATGCGAAAAAAAAAAGAAATTTGAAAAATGGATGGAGCACTCGATGGTGGGATTTAATGGCTTCCTATCGTGACTTTTCACAAAAGATATAATGCTTATCTTTATTAAGTAATAGGTCTATAAACGGCTTGGGAGGCATTATTCCATCGTTTTTATTGTAAATCCTAATTGGTTGGCATCTCAACGAAATACCATTAAGTCCAAAATATGCGCTCTCATGGACGTGCACTTTATTGATTTCATATACATCATTATAGTGAAAATCATGAAGAACATCCGAACATTTCGTTGTTAAAAGGGTAGTTGGATATGCATACAACTCTTCCTTCCCATTAATCTGAGTCTAGGTAAAACATCGGATATGAAAAGCTTACTGCAAGTCCATACCATGCTTATAGGTATACTGATGATAGATAATGTATAATATTTCAGCCCTAAATCAAATATCGGTTATATCACATGTAATTTAGATCTAGAGCAATGTAAACATGCATTGTATTTTAATAATATAAACATGTAGTGGTTTATAATTACCCATATGGAAAAGAAATGCATGTCCTTTGTTTTGTGCCCTTGTTGAAATGTCATGATGTTGACTTTTAGGTCACTTCCGAGATAATGTGGAAAATCGTGTCATAAAATTGCAACAACTGTCTCTTTGACTTTATACTATATACTTTGAATTTTTCACATGCAATCTTTGCAATGGCAACACATGGTGTAACACATGACACATGATAAAATTAAAACATTAACTCTATTAAATCAGGTTATCATCAAGTACCATCGTAAATTAATTTGTTACCTGAACTGGCGATTTAAAAACTGATCACACATCAAGTTATCGAAATTTCATACCTTTAATATATTGTTGTGTAGAGCACACTTTTAAATAAAAATGTCAAAAGTTTGTTTGTGATGGCATTACACACAAGAGAACGTTTGAATTTTTTGCTAAATCTAGTCGAATAAAAACTCCATACCAATATGAATTGTTATTACGCGTAAAACGTAAAAATGTATTAAAAACTAAAATTTAAAAAAAAACTAAAGAGAAATAAAAATTCTTCAATTCGCGTAAATGTTTTTTGAGAATAAATATTTGGATAGAAATTTGATAGTGCAATTAAGATCGAGGAAAAAGATAGAAAAATACGTTTGT
>JAQGAE010000208.1:0-46749 GCA_034696685.1 Julus scandinavius | reverse complement strand
AAGATTGTATCCGAAATGATGGTCGCTCATCAAAGAGGAACGGCTTCCGGACCTTACCATGGAACTTCCTTGGTATCCCATTCCCCAACTGTTGCCGCCGTCGTTGTAACCGCCGTAGGACCGCGGAAAATGCAAGGATGCGGCACGTTTCAAGACGGACGACGAGGGATGGTAAGAACCCATCCCGCCTCCTCCGATGACTTCCGAAGGATCTCCGGAGAGGGACATCCGGCTGGACGTTCGACCCATGGGCTTCTGAGGTTCCGGAGGTGTCCAAACGTCCGCGTGCGGGGTTTGGGTCGCAATGCTTTGCGGGGGCGGAGATGTGCCCTTTGACATTACCTAATTTAAAATTTAACAGGGATAGCAATGATGTACGATAACCTCTGTATAACACGGTACTTGTAGAATGTGGATTCGTTCCAATATGGATTCAATGTAACATGACTGGAGAGTCGAGGTAAACCTCGCATAACACGGCATCTATTACACTGTCTGTTATTGTCCAGATTTTGCAAATTTTAAGCAGAATATTAATTTTAGAACAAGGATCCGTAGCAATGTTCTAAAACGAGCTTCTAGAACGTGCGGATTGTACCGTGATCTTAACTAAGATTTGTGAAAATTAACGAAGAGATCGGAAGTTGCGCGAACCCTAACTACCGTGTTATACGAGGGTTACCTGTACCTCCTCTTTAGGGCACGCGCCATCTCTGGAGTTTTTGAACAAACTTACTAACGGATGATTAAGATGATCGAAAATCACATAATTTTGTCGTTAGCGAAATATTTTAGAAAACCGAACTTCTTGTTTTTTAAAGAATGCAACACCAATATTTACTCTACCCATAAACATAAAGAGAGATTAAATTAAACATTTATTGAAAACGCTTTTTTATCCTTATAAAGCAACGAGTTCGCAAAATTAAAGTTAATGAACGTAGGCACGCTTTCGCTAAGTGGAAGAAGAGGGAGGAACGTAGCGAAGAACCGTTAGGACATTTAAAGAAAACACGGGGACCAAATCTAACAACCCGGTCTGATATCTTCGCCACCGTTTAATGTTAAACGGGGTTTTAGCGAAAATTCGCGATATATCTTGAATGTCCCTAGAACATAGGTACGGTAGAGAATACATGGAATGTAACCGATACATAAAATGGTAACATATTAAATCATAAATCCAAACTTACATTCTTTTGACTTATCGTGTTGCCGTTGCTTTTAGAAGAGCTGGTCGGAGGAAGAATCTTCTCTTTGAAGACGGAAGAGTACGTCTGAGTGTCCATCTGAACGTGGTTTACGACAGGGTCTTCTTCGATTTCCATCGGATCCGTAGCGACTTCGACTCCGTGGCGGACGGGACCGGCGGACGTACCGACGCTGCTGTTTACTTTATTCGGTTTCGGAAGAGTGTTCTTCTGCTGGTTCTGAACTGAATTCGTAAAGACCTAAAAACAAACAAAGTTCAGAACTTATCTCCAAACACTACATCTCAAATACAGAAATGTATCGAAGGGTAAAGGGATTAAATCCACAATCGGGATAGGCGACCCGGTCCCGAATCGAACCCAGAACTGGCCGACACTAGCCACGGAACAAATGTAGAAAACTAAAACCGTGAAAACTTACCTTTTCGTTCACCGCTTTCGTCGTATTTATTTGTCCGTTATCCAAGTCTTCGTACTCGCCATCGTCTATTTTTGGTGGAGTCTTCGAGGTGGATTTGCCGCGCTTTTCTTCCATCCGAGAAGGTCGATATGCGGAAACTCTCTCCGGTTCGGCTTCCAACTCCTCTTCAACATCCACTTCCATGTCCACGGCCGCACTCGAGCTCTTCTTGTTCCCTTTTTTCTCTCCTCTTTCGCGGCCGGTCGTCTTGCAGCAAACGTTGCAAATTCGCGTATCCGCCTTGTTCACGAAAGTACAATGTTCGCATTCCCAAGATCCGTTGGCGAGCTTGTTCTGTCGTGGAATCTTGTTCCTTCTCTCTTCGACGGGCTCTTCCTCGTCGCTCTCCCCTGCCGAAAAATAGTCCTCCTCTGAACTAGTTCCCATCGGAGGTTTAGTCCTTCTACGGGCCGTCCGCGAGTGACCTCTGACCTCCTTGCTCTTTTTCCTCGATCCGACGGAAGCGGGAGATGCAGCGCGTTGTTCTTCGTTCCCGGACGATCCTCGAGGGTTGGCCGGCGGTATAGGGCTCGGCGGAGGATAGCCCATGGGAGACCCGGAAGGGGCCATCATGGGATACATGACGGGACCAAACATCCCCTCGGCAGTAGGAAACCCTTGGTGATAAGGAGGCTGCTGCAGATTGGTTTTGCCCGCAAATGCGTTTGCGTTGGCGCTGTGGGATAAACAAGCCACGGGAGGATGCCACTGGCCAAAAGCGTCCGGACCAATCCAGTTAGGACGGCAGCCACATGGGGCGCAAGGAGCGGACATAGGACCCATCTCTCCTTGTTGCAGATCTGCCATCGATTGAACCTAAATGAGATGAAAGAGGAAATTAATATACACGCGACATCTAACGTCCCATAGGAAGTCCTCTCTCGTAACAAGTCCTCGTTCAAGAACTTGTTGACCGTGACAAACCGCAGAAACTTACGTGAGGTACACGGTATCCCATCATATACGGAGGAGGCATCATGGGATTGGACAGATCGCAAACGCTGTTGCTGTGTTGCATGTAATTCACGCGTGGAAATCCGTACCCCGCATTCCTTTCCAAAGTTCCAGACATTCCGGACATCATCGTGTTCCTCCTGCTTAAAGTGGAATTTCCGCAGGCGGTCTCCGGATAAGATCCCAACTGATTTAGAGAAGCCACGGATCTGGAAGTCATGCCGCCGTAAGGAGGTGGTAAAGGAGGTCCGGGACTAGAGGGCGACCACTGCTCGTCTCTCGGGCCGGAACCTGCAAAACTTCCGCTTCCGCGACTCATGTTGCATGGTGCTGGACAGTCGTCCTCGGCATCGGAAGAACTCTGTTCTGGAGGGTTGAACTGCAGAAAGAGAAAAAGAGATTAGCTATCAAAAAAAGTAAAGGGCCAATGTAAGACGGGAAGAAGGAAGCGTACCTTTCCCGAGAAACGATGAAAACTGTTGTCGCGAGGAAAATGTGTATTCTGCTGTCTGTTCTGGAAGTCGTGATGACTTTCTTGAAGCTGCCCTTGACCAACCCCATATTTAGAATCAATAAACAGTCCACCGGCATTGTTAGAACGATCTGATCAAAGATAAAAGATGCATCGGTCCAACTTGTACTTTAATAGCAAATAGTTACGGATCCATAAGGTACGAATACGACAAGAGCTTACCGAAATGATCCATTCCTGGCTGATATTGTTCTTTCGGACTCGATATCGGAGGTTTGTTACCATTAGCACCGGGAATGAACCGTTTCAAACTCCCAAATTTCAAATTTGGAAACTGTTTCTTTGGTAACTCTGGTTTCTGGAGAACAAGTAAAACGAAAAAGACTTTAAGATATTGTGGTCAGAAAATGCAGAAAGCCATGATGCAGTAAGACTTAAAATACAAACCTGTTCTACAGTTTTTCTGCCAAACACCGGAGAGTTCGGAATAGACCGTTGCGACTTCCTCCTCCTCGGCGGCGGCACCGGAATCTTGTTGGGATCCGTGATCTTCGAAGGTGGCCTGGGAGGTGGCAACGGTGGTGGCAGCGACGCCGCGGTGATAACCGCATTTACCGGTTTTCTCGTGTGGTCCCTGCGCTTTGGATGCCGGTGGTACATGTCGTCGCAAGACACGCAAAATATCAGATTCGAACATTTCTCGCATCGAACTGCGGGAGAAGATGAACCGCACAGGTGGCATCGCGGTTGTGGTGGTGCTTCGGGCAAACGCTTCTCCTTGTCCATCAACCACGGAACGACTTGACAGACGATCGATTGACATTAGTCGAGATATGCTTTATTTCAGTCGTTACTCTAGCTCGATCGCAACTTACCGGTACGTCTTCCGAACATTTCTTCGGATTCCTCTACCGGAGTCTTCTGTGGTTCTGTACCTCCTTCTAAGACTTGTTCCTTCGCCGCGCTTAACGGCTGATTATCGCTGTCCTCATCCTCCGGAACGCAAGGTGTGAAAAAAGCTGCAGCACCACTAACTTGTTCTTCGGCTTCTTTTTTAGTTTCTAAATTGTCCTGGAAAAGTACTTATCATCAGTGTCTCGTAATCCACATTAAATAAGAAAATAGTTTTGGGAGTTTCAGCAATGTTTGGGAATATCTTGTCCTCTTTAATCTTTCAGAAATGTTGGAACTATCTTTTGAAATTCAAACAACGACCCCTATCATCGTTTGGACATTTTGGGAGAGTCTCACGACCTCGGCTGTCTTTCGTAAATTTGTGTAGTCTCTGAATGTGTAGTCTCTCAAACTGCGAGAGGTGTTGCAAGAAAATCTGAGAACAATTTCGAAACAAGTTGAAACGAGAGTCTTCCCGAGTCTCGCGACCTCGGTGACAACTTCCGTTAACTCCCCACCCTCGGCAAGGACTTTTGAAATATTATATTTCAAAATAACAATGTGAAGGGAGCGTAGAATCATAATCTAGGTCAATTAACATTTCCAGAAATACACCGAATGGGTTCTTGCCAACTTTTCAAGGTTTCACGAAATCCTGATCTTCCGGAAAGCATCGAGGATTCAAAAGACAGAAGATTCCGTGGAGATTCCAGAACTGGATTCTAATTGAAAAGGAGGCCAAACCCCCGATTTTTGTATAAACTATTCTAAAATAAATTGGATGTTTAAGTCTGCCAAGAAACCATCTGTAAACAGAAAAAGTTGCATCGGGATGAAATATAGGACACGATGCGTAGGATAAAATGGCACTCGAGAAGCCTTCGTTATTTTGGGAAATGCTATTTTCAGAGCTTATAAAACTTCTAAAAACTCGCTTCCTGTTAACTGGCAAATAAATGACAAATGACAGATTATGAACCAGGATCACTTTAATCGAGTGACAAACTCGACGTAGCGCTACGGGAGTGACATCGGGAGAGATTGATGAAGGATGCTAAAAGTTTACTAAGATGCAACTATTTCATACATTTGGACACATAAAATCATGCCAAAGTTAACAGTCCGTTAAGTTTAATCTATTCTGCTTTGATAACTTTCGAACTTCCAAACAGAAAACGTGTGTCAAAGCCTTTAGAATTTTGTTAAAATCGCTCTTTATAGTTAGTTAAAACTTGATAAAATATTTAATATAATTTGTATTTGGTAAAATGTGGCAAACCACGCAAAAAAAGTGGTTAAATTGTGTTAAATTGTTCGATGAAACAGTTTGCTTGACAGTATTTAGTAAAATCCGTTACAATCTGTTCAAAAATTTCGCAAAACTTGGCATGTCGTGTAAAGTTTGGTGAAATGCAGCACACTATCTGACAAACATAGTGAAATGCTTGCTAAAATTTGGTAGAATGTGGAAAACTACGGTGCAATTTGGCAAAATGTGGTAAAAAGTCTTGGTAAAATTTGGTAAAATGTGGTAAACTCTGGCAAACTATGGTAAAATCCAGTAAATGGATTGACAAAATTTGCTAAACTATTGGTTGAAATGTGATAAATATTTAGGTTAATCAAGGTTAAATATTTGGTAAATTTTTTAAAAATAAAATTGACTCCGGTTAATCTATTCCGGTCCAATCTCGCATAACGAAAACAAAGCGTTTCGGCACAACCGCTTTTATTAATCGGGGCTGCTGCTTAATCGGGTCAAAGAGAATCCATCGCTAAGAAATATTAGGTAAACTATTTCACTTTTAGCGTATACGTTAGACGTCTCTATAACTCAGAAGAGATCACAAACAGAATTCGTGCTCGAGTTTACCGTTTCCGCTAATAATATTTACAAAAGCAGCGATTACCTTTAACGGCTAGAAATCATCAGGGTTAATCTCCGAATAACGAACGCGTATCGCGAGAGAAGAATAGTACGAACGATGCGAGACGAACGAAATTGGGTGAGAAAACAGAGAAGACGCGAGATGAGAAGA
The DNA here is from genome assembly GCA_034696685.1 of Julus scandinavius. NCBI lineage: Eukaryota > Metazoa > Arthropoda > Diplopoda > Julida > Julidae > Julus > Julus scandinavius. The sequence goes on along the minus strand of JAQGAE010000208.1, from coordinate 40,719 downwards.
GCGGAAGAAGCTTATGGTTAGTCAGCGCCAGAAAAACCAAAAACTAAAGGCACGGAGCCAACAATTTCGGCAGCTCCTTTTTACACCAAACAGAAAAGCCAAAAATAAGTACGGCAACATTCCTAGACGCTTTTTTATGCCACTGGCTCTGCTGTCGAGATCGCTGGCCAACGACATTCGTACTTAGTGTGGATGCATACTTAAGTCGGGTCCATCGGGGAGGAAGGTTAGAACGAAAGGAGCAAAACTAAACATCTAAGAAGGATAATCACGGTACACCTTAAATGCAGGTTTTAATGATGATAACACAGGCATTTCATTGAAATTCACGATGCTTTCACTAGTATTTAAACTAACGCTAATGAATGTCTGAAACGATTATGACTTAGTCGTCGCTAAGTGCCGAGCGGTGTGATCGGAAAACGAACTGCGATCCTGATCCGATCACGAGTCGTGATTGATGAACGAGAAGTGATCGGTAAACAAGTTGCAATCCGAAAATGAGTAGTAACTGGTAAATAAGCTGATTTTAAAATGATTCGTGATAAGAAAATGATAAGTTATGACCAGTAAATGACTTGTTCGAAATCAGTACACACTTGTGTCTGAAAATAAGTCTTGATCCGAAGTTCTGAACATGAGTCATGATAAGAAATTCAGTCCTGATCGTAAAGGGACTCGTTAAGATTTCATCGGTAAACGAGTTTTGATTAGAAAATTAATAGTTATCAGAAAATGATCGGCGAACTACTACCTAGTTGATATCGGTAAATTTAAAGTTTTGATCGGTAAACGAGTTGCGAGCCGACACGAGTCGTGATCGATGAGTCGAGATTTGAAAATGATACGTGATCTGTAAACGAGTTGTGATCAAAGAAACGAGACGCGATTAGCAAACGAGCAGGTGTAAATGGTAAATGACAGATGGTGATCGACAAATGAGTGGTCAACAAGCGTCGAGTCGTGCTCGGTAGTAGATGGGTGGTGATCAACTAGCCAACAAACACTACTTCTCTACGGGGAAAAGTTTTCAATAATCGATATAAGGCCTTCGGCGTGTACCGATCGGGGTAGCGCTTACCACTGGATGCGCCTCGTGCTCCTCTTCGGACGGTCCATGGACGGAAGACGGTTCTTCCGTAGCACGATCGACCTCTTGATCGTCAGCACCCGAGTCCTGGGGTTCCAGCACTCTTTTAAACATGTCCGGCTGCGGATGCGATCCGATGCAATAGAGGTTAATCTCGTGCGCGGCCAAGAGCATCTCAACCACCCAAGCTGCGGTGGTTTCCACGTTGGGATCTTCGCCTTCGGGAAACACGAGGTCTCGATCACTCTCTTCGTACCCAAGCGCCATCAGGATGTCCTTCGAACCCTGGAACAAAATCACAACAAAATTAGAGTAATCGATATTCTGATGAATAACGGCAGCTGCCGCGAAACTGTCAAGAGGTGTTAGATGTAAGAGACAAGGAGTTAGATGTCAGAGGCAACATTTGTCAAACATCTATCAGAGATGAAACCTAAGTTGTCCGAATCAACTGTTGAGCAATTCAACACAGTATTTTTGATGTCAGGGATAAGGAGTTAGATGGCAGGGACAATATGGCAGATGTGTTAGACTGCTGTAGAGTGAGAGACATTTGTCAGACATCTATCAGAAATAAGATGTAAGATGTAAGAGGTCAGAGGCATGTTATGGAAAAGGAGTTAGATGTCAGATTGAGGGCAAAAAGCCTTAACGAGAGTATTAACCATGCAATATCATGCAGAAAACCCTGCCAAAAATCCATCTTAACAGACAATTAACATGACGAGACGTTAAAATTGTCCCTATATACCATCAGCTGTTAACGAGAAATTATCTTAACGGTAAAACCGCGAAAAACCTTAACAATGGTATTAATGGTGGAAGCCATGCGGGAAATTTACCTTAACGGGCAGTTAATTTAGCACCATCAACTTATAACGAGAGATTACCTTAACGGACAGCCAATGTCCGATGATCATTTTAGGAGGAATGATAACTTTCCTCCAGTGTTGTTCTTCGGAGTCTTTCGCCTTCAGTAAGTTAAGTCCGTACTTTGCTAAGACTCTCAGACAACGACTCAAGTCGTCCAAGTTGAACTTAGACTGTAAATATAATGTCCATCAGCACTTGTCGTGACAGAAAGTTGACAAGTTTTGCGTTGTTCTCAATGTTGTTGCTTACCTCCAAGTTGACAGTCAGGAACTCTGTCAATGGCAACACGTGATATTTGTCTTCCAGAACTCCCGTAAGTTCCGCGAATGTCTGGAAGTCCCCCATGTCAACTTCCAACTTCTTCAGTAAATCTAGAACTAATTTTGTTCTTTCGCGAAGAACCAAAAACTGCCATTAGAACAACCAGTTAACGGCGTGTCGTAACATCTGGTTGTTTTTGACAATCGGTTCGACTTGGTACGACAGACAACTTTTGTCATATCTACGACAGTTGACGGCTGTTGTCAACTTTGTCATTACTTTTCTTTGTCAAATGACAGATAGTTAATTCAATCTGGCAGCAGCCTTTGTCAGTGGTCAATTTGTAACTTCAATTACCCATTACCAGATTCAGTCAGTTGTCAGTCTGGATGTTTGTCAGTGGACGATGTTGTCAACTTGTCATGACTTAGTCAAATGAAAATATAGTAAATTCGATCTGAAAGTGGCCTTTGTCAGATCCTGTCTGCTATCAGCCAGGAAATTTACCAGCTGTCACTTGTTGTCCAAATTGTCAACTTACCCTAATTTAATGACGACTTTGTCAAATGCGATCTGACAGTGGCCTTCGTCAGTGGACAATTTCGAACAGTACCTTAGACTTGACACAAAACTTGCTTTTCATCGTATCTGACAGTTGTCGGTTGTTATCAACTTGCCATAAGTTTACTTGGTTAATTCGATCTGTCAGTGGTCAAATTGTCATAAGTAACTTCATCAATGACTTTGTCAGCAGCCATCAACCAAATCGAACATGTCTTGAATGCAGGACTCATTCCGGGGAAAAGAGGATTGCACAAAATAACCTACTTTATGGATTCGGCAGACTTGTCGTTCTGGAAATCTTCATCCCAAACGTCGTCATCGATCTCGCTTCCGCTTCCGTCGCTGGAAGCCATGCTGACGGACGCTTTCAGCTCTCCGGAAGAAGATTCGGATCCTCCGTAATTACCGCTGAGTCGCAAGATTTGCCTCTGTCCCGTCACGTCAACTTCCGGCGAGATTCCCAACAAATCCTTCCTGAGTCTCACGTCAAACAGTGGGGCGTCCTTCTCAGAGGTCCTTACATCTTTATCGGTTTTCATGATTCCATCATCCACGGTCGCGGAACATTGGGCCGTTTCCGTATCGAGCTTCAGCTGTTCCGTCACGTATTTGTCCTTTGCAGTTAATGCGATTCCGGTCGTTCCAAACACCTCTGCGACATCATCTCGAGGTGGAATACCGGAAGTTGTCAGATCTCTGTCATTGCCTGATATGACAGTGCTACCTTTGGCAGTCATGTCTGTGGCTACTGGCAAAAAAGCAACTTGTCGGTCTTTGCTACCATCAGATAAATCCACAATGTCTTCTACGAGATACTGTTCGTTGAGGACCTTGCCCTTGTTCGCGGAAGAAGGATCGCTGGCAACGTCGGATCCGGAGCTGTAAGTCGCTCTTCCGTCGTCTCCCACACTTCCGGATCTCTCGTCGGAGGAATCACTCTGTCGCGACCTTCTGACAACACGGGAGTAATCGCTCTTCGGCCGTCTTCCTTTTGGCAATGTGAACCGTGGAGGAGAGTCCGAGTTGTTGGATGCTGGAGAACAAGAATCTCTTGTGTAAACTTCTGGTAACTTTAGCGGTACGTTGTCACTGTCATAAACAACTTCTGGTAACTTTAGCGGTATGTTGTCACTGTCATAAACAACTTCTGGTAACTTTGGAGCTATGTTGTCACTGTCATAAAAAACTTCTGGTAACTTTGGTGGTATGTTGTTACTGACAATGGCAACTTCTGGCAACCTTGGTGGATCTTTGTTAATGACAACGACAACTTCTGGCAACTTTGCGAGTTGGTAGTGCATTGTCCCTTCTGATTTTGACAGATCTTTGTCAAGAGCGCTGTCACCAGCACTTCTCTCGTTGTCTGATTTGTCGTTAGCAATGTCAGACCTTAAACGCAAGGTCTTCTCCGGTAAGTTTAAGGACTCGTTAACTGGAACATCTGAACCGTTAAGATCACAAAAGCTGTCGCTGCTTTCCTCTTCGGCTTCTACAGGTAAACTGACAACTTCCGACATCTTGCTTTTCTGGTCTGTCAACAAAAGAATATCTTCAACTGGTTTGACAGTAGAACTGTCTTGTATTTTGACATCTCGTCCGATAGTAGGACTGTCAATTCTTTTGACATCTTCTCGTTTGACGATAGGACTGTCATGTCTTCTGACATCCTCCTGCTTGACAATAGGACTCGCCAGTCTTCTGTCATCTTCCGGTTTAAGATCTTGTTTGCCTCTTACATCAACAATGTCATCGGTGGCGTCTTCGAATAACAAATCGCCAGTTAAATGTTCCTCTGAGGATGGTTTGTCAGAAGGTCCATCTGACGATTCATCTCGTCGTTCCATTACAAGTCCATCAAAGTCCGCGGCATCCTCAAATGGCACGTTTGAGGACTTTTCGGGTCTGGTGTCGCTATCCGTAGAACTGCTTTTGCGAGGCAAATCTCCCTCCGTCGCATCTTCGAATTCAGAATTGTCAGAAGAAGATTCTCTCTTGGCCGCGGGGGCGACATCGCTCATTTTGAATCTGTCCTTCAAGACTATAGAATACGGGTCCTCGTTCTTTTTGAACAAAGCAATTTCGATCGGAAGTCTATCGAGGGCATCCGATTCGTGGACACGATGGAGTTCGGGAGAGGGCATCGGGAGGACGGTCGTCTCCGAAAGGACCTCGTCGAGTTCAAGATCCGAATGTAAAATCTTCGGAGAACTTCTGACAAAGACGTGTTGCGAATGGGCCGCGCTCAAGACGTTAGGCTTAGGACCCTTGGAGGAGGACAAGACTTGCAGACTCGCCGATACTCCGGAAGACTTGTTAAGGGTCTCCTGACCTACAAAAAAGTTAGCGTTCTTCTTCGAACCTTCCGCTTTGGACTTGTTCTTTCCAAAGAGCCTCGCTTTCAACTTGGCAAACTTTTTCTTTTTTTGAAAAGGCAAGTGGTACGACTGGAACTTTCTAGTATGTGTGGTTCCGCTGGCATCTCCGCAGCCATCCGCATTTTTGTCTCGGAGTCGACCGTGGCCAGACCCCATTCTGACGCGGTTCTGTTTTGGAATAACGAGCGAGAAACATGCCTTCAATGTTCGTTCGAAAACATATAAAGCATGCAACGCTAACGGCAATTTCTCAAACAATGATACAATTAAATTAACGGTTGTTTAGTAATACGCTACAAGATCCGCTCTGGATTGCGCGGAAGCTGATCCTAGAAGTATTTTGACCTCCTTCGTTCTCTGGTGGGTGGTTTAATGCCTCGCTAGTAAAATGCCGTTAAACAATAAACAATAACCTGTCGCGATGCCTGTTATCGCTCTTAAACTAGGACAGCCTCTAGCACCCCACGCGTAGACCTGGCGCACATGAATTGCGGCTCCCCCGCTGACATTAACAGACATATCGATCAATGTTCCACATTTTTGCCGTAATGGCAGTACGGGAAATCCTCGTCGGCTGAGTCTGGAAACTTGCCGACTGATCAAGGACGATGGATCTTACAGACCATGGTTCATAACGACATCGAGGTTCCTCGAAAAAAATTCTTTGACCCTGGTGTCAATGCCAGAAGATGGTTTGTTGGCGGTGAGGGTTTTAAGGGCCCAAAGGAAACTAAGGTTAAAAATAATGACAGGAGATGAGATACCTTGACAAAAAGTCAAAACTTTCCATCGACATCAGACAACACGAGGTCAATGGACCTAACGAACCACGTTCTCACCCTAATCATGACAGCGGGGTATTTTGGGTATGGTTTACGGGACCCTGAGGGCCAATCGGCATGCCATCAACTAGAAAAGATAAGAACCCTCTTCCGTGCCCCTTGACAGGCTAGTTGGGAAATCTGTTGGCCATGGCTGTTACGCACCACAGAATATGGTCATGTCAGGGGCAGCGATTCATCCGTGTGGGTGTTGAGCCAGAATGGTCCATCGGCGCAGTGGCACTGTCAGGGGTCAGGCTTAAGCCAGGCACAGGGGCCTTAAGGCAACTACTGCTACAAAAGGCCCGGGGATCACTTTACAAAATGCTGCAGAAGGCTAAAATCTGCACGAGGGCAATCGGCCCTTCGGACAGAAAGGTTTCTCGACACGCTGGCAACGACGTCAGGAGAAAGGATCCGTTAGTATATGCTCTTTCCGGCATCAGCTGACAGCACGAAAGGTAACCGTAGATCTATCTATGAAGCGTCTCAGAAGGGTCCACTGGCACGCAAGAGGAGGAGACCCTCTTCGAAACTCCGTCTACATTTGTCAACAGGAAGATAAATGGCTAACCTAACACTACTGCGTGGAAAAAAGGGAATATTACACGGTCTTAAGTAGTTTCCTGGGGCAGTCTGATCCAGAGGCAACTAAGAGGTCATCTCACATCTTATCCATCATCCAGAGCGATCATATAAAAAGGAGATTGTTAGATATAAAATGATAAAAAGTGATATTCACCTATAAGAATGCGGAGATGTGTAGTGCAGCCCCAGCTGCCGTTTGGCAATAGTAGTGAAGGCATGGCTTAAGCGAAGGCTTTTCTTGGCAAAAACGCAAGAATTTTTCATCAGACTGCGTCTCAAACTAAACTTAGCTTCTTGAATTGGAACAGCCTGCGAGGTCTTGGCTTTTTTTAAACTTTTTCTTCCTCTTCTTCCTTTGCTTCCCTCAACAAACACATGATGGAGCCCCGAAGTTTCTAAAAGTGCGTCAAGTGCGGAAGTGCGACAACTCTACGTTTGCGAGTAGCGTCTTAACTTACTTCAAGATTAAAAACTAAAATTCAATATACAAAATAAAAATAAACAATGAAGTGGTTTTAATACAAAAGACTACCTGTGTTTCTACAACACCAAACAGTCAGTCAGGGTCACGAGTTAAAGCGAAGGTTGATGGCAAAAGCGCCGTTCAATTAATTTGTAGAAAACTTTTGAAATTCCCGCTCTTTATTTAGATTTCCTCACGCAGTAGTGCGTACTTGATTACAGGGCGTCCTGCGTCCTTTTATATTTACCCACGCAGCGGCTTATGATTAAATACAGAGTGCCCCACAGTTTTATAATTCCCCACCCAAGCTCTTAAAGCTGAATGCAGGGTGTCCTACATACCTTTAAATTTCCCCCCGCAGTCTCTTATAGCTGAATACAGGGTGTCCGTCTGATGTTTTAACTTCCCATGCAGTGGCTTATAGCTGGATACAGAGTGTCCTAAAAAGTGGAGTTGGCGCATGACAAAAGCAGTATTTTGGAAATACAATGGATGATTTTTATTCTATTGGCTTATTATAAATACAAGCATTAAAAACTAGGAATCCTCGACACGGAAACTCTAGCGGATCCCGGAATGGCTTAACGGACAGTTAAAGTTAACCCGAGATCGGCTTTCGTTCGTATACCTGGCAAACAGATTTGCCGTTTGCCGGACCGCGCTTAACGGAGATCAAATTTAACTTAACGTCAAACAGGTTTAGAAGAGCGGACTATCGCTTAATGGGACATTAATTTAAACTCTGTTTATCTTACGATATGTATCTAAATGTCGTCGTCGCGACAAATCCGGGGAATAATTTAAGGTTCGGCATAATCTGGATAACTCCGAGAAATTCCCGGGATCTTTTTTTTACGGGACATCGGAAAGCCCGGAAATCGTTAACGGGATAAAAAGACCATCCGGGATCCGAAACTGCATCAGGGAAAAAAAGATGAACGATCGCGAACAAAGTTCGTGGAAATGTATAAAAACGTCTTCGACATCGAGGAGGGCTGTCCGAATTCCACGTAACGGGGATTCCGTAAAATGCCCTTTTTAATCCAAACACGATGGCACGTATTAATAATAATAAAAAACTAAACTTAACGACCGAACTCCCGGATGTCCGGATGCGAACGTCAACGGCACTAAACGAAAGCGAGGAAAAAATCCAACGACAAAAGTCCGGAACGAGGATAAATGTACACGAGTCGGCGGGAGGAAAAAGCGCTTCTAAAGAACGCGCGGATCCGGGGGAAAAGGAGAAGCGGCAGCGCCGTACGTACATCCGGTATGTTCGCGGCCCTTTGCAGAGAGGAGCGCGAGGATGAAACTCACGCAAACCCCACCTAATGTTACGACGCACCGACTAACTTTGGGAATGTGGTCTCTACGAGTTTCGGAACTTTTGACTGCGGTTAAGCTAATTTGGAACGCTATCCGAGGAAACGCGAGGTTCCGGATATGCCGGAGACGAAGGAAACGTCGAGGGACCTTTCTTCGGTGACCGGCGTTTTTCAACCTTCTTGAACTCGCGGCACACTCGGATGGCCCTTGGTGGCGCACAAGTGTTCTGCGGTTCACCGGTTGAAAAACACTAGTGTAGATTATGGGTTCGGGATGTTCTGCAATGGACCTTATCGCCGTTATGCAGGAAGTATGTCGTGGGACACCTTCAGTCTTAGGACATGTCGGACAGACAGCGTACTGAGGCATGACGGGTCAATGGGCATGCCAAGCAGAAACCTTGAGTTTTCGGATATGTAAGGTGGCCAACTTAAGCAATGGGCCTAAATCTAGGACCGAGTATGTAGATTGGATCAAAGAGGTCCATGTTCCATTAACTCAGATCAGTGGAATTCGAGTTTCCTTCGTCTCCAGTCGATAATCGGCCCGTTGCGAGTTCCCACGGAGAACGGTCCATTGCTACAAAAGTTCACGGAATGTACAATCTGCATACGCGGTGAATTTGCTCGCGCTTCTTAAGGAACCGCCGATGAGTGGCGCAGACGGTTTCAATTAACCGCCGATTAAGTTTAAGCGAGTTTGGCACAACTAAGGATGGATAATTTTGGTTAGTGAAATGTAGGATTCGTTAAACGACTAGTGAGAAGCCTCCGCTAAGGCCCCTCATCGGCAAGTAAGACCCATTAGAGTAGGGTCCAAATTTACACGACCCATTAAAGATGTGTTGAGGCCCTTTGCTCGAAAGCGGTAAAACCTTCTTGGCCCCAACAGTGCGTGCCGCTAGACGGCGGGAATAAATTTTAAAATTGCGCGCAACTGTTAACAAAAGGACCTTATCGCTTCATCACACCCTAGCGGAGTATGGGCTTCTAGAACGGCATTTACGGCTATTTACAAAAAAAAAGTGCCGGCGCTAAAGGTCCATACAGCCAGGGGGAGCTGCACGGAATAAGGCAGCGCTTCTACAACCAAAACACGTCCATCGGCAGGAGAAAGCCGATGGACCGATGAGATTCTCGCGAGATGGGGCTTTAACGGTCCTAAATTCCTTCAGAAGCGCGAGGTCCATTCGATAAAAAAACCCATTCCCAATCACAATTAAAACGTTCATCAATGCGTCACCTGGTGGTGGTGGTGAGAGTGCTGATGAGGGTGGTGCTGGTGGTGCTGATGGGGGTGCGCAAGTGCCAGAGGATGCGGTGGCGGAGGTGGTGGTGGAGGAGGAGGGGGGAGGGGTAAAGGATGGGAAGGCGGTGGGGGATGATGGTGATGATGGTTATGATGGTGGTTGTGATGGACTACGTGCGCTCTGCTGCCATGAAGTAGAACCTGGTATTGATGCACGAACGTACAACCGCAGTGTTCGCAGGGGTACATCTTGCGTCCGTGTTTCCACGCGCGGTGCACGATGAGGTTCCGGCGCAAGAAGTAGGGCTTCAGGGGCCTGCACATCCTGCACCAGAACCTGTGGCCTTCGTCCCACCCGGATCGACCGATTCCTCTTCCTCCCCCTGCTCCTCTTCCTCGTCCGGCTCCTCCCCTGGCCCTCCACCTCCCGCTCTTGACCAGCTTGCGCGGCTTGCTCTGCTTCCGCGATCTCTTCACTCGAACCACGTGGTCGTAGACCGAGAAGCCGGAGCCAGGGTGCGAGGACGAGCCCGGAGAGCTGCCCGATGTGTCGGAGTTGCCGCGGCTTGGGAAATGGCGGCGAAGGACCGCCGTGCAAGCGCGGCACATCTTGGGGTGGTGACGGGCAAAGTGTCGCTCGAAGGATGCCGCGCTGCCGAGGGAGTGCCCGCAGTGCGGACAGCGTACGATGAAGTCGTCGTTGTGCACGTACTGGACGTGGTCCCGTAGCGCCGAGTCGTAGGGAGTGCGGAACTGGCACTCCTCCGCGCGGCACTGCAGCACCTGTCCGCTGTGCACCCGCATGTGCTCCATCATGGTCTGCTGCGTGGCGCAGGCGAACTGGCACACGCCGCAGCGGTAGGGCATCTTGGGCACGATGCGCTCGCTCTTGTGCAGCACCAGGAAGTGAGTCTGCAGAGAGGGATGGTCCACGAACTCGCAGCCGCACTCCCGGCAGCGGATCTCCCGCGGCTGCTGCGGCTGGGCGTGCTTGGACACGATGGGCGTGTAGGGAGCCACGGGACCCTCGTGGGCGTGCCGCTCGTGTCGGTGCTGCTCCAGGCTGGACAGGTTGGTGGTGCGGAAGTCGCAGCGGTCGCAGTCCAGAAGGTCGCTGTTGTGCGTGAGGATGCAGTGAGCCTCCAGGTCCGGTCGCGCGTCGAACGTCTCGCCGCATTGGTCGCACTTGTGCAGGTGGATGCCGCGTTCGTGTCCTCGGCCGCTGCGACGTGGCGATGCGGATCGGGAGAAGCGACGAGAGGAAGAAAGAGAAAAAAAAGGATCATATATTAGCGAAGACACGAGGGGAACTAATATCGACCAATGGGGAAGAGCCGTTCCCGCTCTACCCCGCTAGCGGGCGCCGCCGAAGATGTCCCGTAAGCGAGCTCTCTCTCCGAGGCGGAAGGAAGGGACGTGTGGGACACAGGGACTCGCAGACGGCGCCAACTAGCGAAAGCAAAGCGAAACCAAAAACTTAACGGGCCGTTAACGAGAGGCTGTTTTGTCAAAGATGAGCGGTTATCTATTCGACGAACGACCTCGCAACTCCGACAAGAGCCTCGTGTTTACCGCCCGTTAGTTCCCCATTGGAAAGTGAGAAGCATAAACCAGTCCGAAGAAAAACCCTTTCGCCGAGAGGACAAAGGGTCCTTGCGATTCGAAATTTAGTCTAAACTCGACCGTTAACCGGATCGATTGGGGCAGAATGGATTTAAGGCCCCCGAAAACCGTCCGTTAACTCAAAAGTCGCAAGTTGCCGATATTAAAACACAATCTTCGAACGAAAGCATTCTTCAGACTTTGCACACAAAAAATCATTTTCTCGGCTGATCATCGAATGAGAAACTAAAACAATATAAGGAGACTAGAAATAAACGGTACGAGATCATAAACGATGGAAGGACGAAGCGAGCAACGTAAAATTACACGAGCAATGACACACACGAGGAGAAATAGGATGAAGGCCCTTAGGAGAAGACCGGATCAAGAGTTTGAGGAGGAGGAGGATTGTTCGAGCAAAAGCTGCTGTGGAAGCCAGGCATCTCAACCGGTTATGACACTACGCAAAACGAGCAAAACTCGAGCAAATAAAGTAAAAAAGTTAGGACACGCAAACGCAACACAAACACCAGGGATGAAGGAAAGTGCGATTGGGGAGGAGGTTGCCATTTTGTAACCGATGAAATATTGTTCGGGACAGTCGTGGCGGTAGTTCGATTCGCGAGTTTGAGCAAACCCTTCGTCGTCGGACGCCCCGAATAACCCTCGGCGAAGAAAACGAGATGGGTCCGCTAGCCTCCGATAAAGGTATCCATCCCTCGTATCTTTGCGCTCCGTAGAGAGCACCGGTGGAGCGATGGGGAATACGTGCAGAGGCTAGCGGAGTATCTTGTTTTCGGTAGCGGGTATTTTCGAATATGTCCGAGCTTTCCGAAGAAGGCTAGGAAAGATTTTCCCCGATCAATGAGCATGCTGTTAAACACTGTCGCGAATTAAACGGGGTATGCAAAAATAGTTTCTAACGAGGGGCACCGAGGGTCCTTCCGTCGCCGGATATTCGAGGACGAGGGCGATACAACTCCATTACCTCGAAATTGCGACCACGAGTCTTCCGATAAGATGTAACGGACGTTTTCGAGGAAAGAACCGTGCTCAGACACGAGGACATCCGTTCCAAGCTCGTAAAACGCTCGTTAGCATCGGGTGCGGTAAGACCCGTGAAGATCTCGTAAAGAGATCAATTTTATGCGAAGTAAATTGTTTTTAATTTACGAAATACGGACGCGGCAATTTGTGATTAGGACGTCGAAGAATCTCCGCTCCATGTTGGGAAGAAAGGGAGAGGACGGGGCAAAAAAGCAAAAATTAATCATGAGGATGATGATGATGATTCCCGCATTACCAACTGCCAAAACGTGACCCCATCTTTGACCGCGATGCGCATCTGCGCCGCAATTACCGCAACTTCACATTCCTTCGGCCACGGCTTCACCCGTCCCGTGGAAACCCGAATTCGTAAATGTGTACGATATGCCGGCAAAGACTCTGTGGAGACGGGGACACGGAGGGGCAAAAGGACAACGCTTTACTCTTCCCGCAATTTCCCCCGGAAACCCTCGCAGCGACTACGAAAATGCAAAATAAAAATATATACGACACGAACGAACACGAAGAAATCAAAGGAGGTGAGGGAGCGGAAAGCATTCACCAAATCAGTTTCACCGCTACAGCAATCCGAACACTACGCCAAACCAACACTACGAGGATATATCGGAGCGAGATTGAAATAGAGAAGGGATGGAGGAGGAGGAGGAGGAGACAAGAGTTCTAGAGAGACAACCTTCCACAAGAGAAGAGTGAGAGAAAAAATAAAGAGTCAATTGGGTGGAGACGTACGTCAAGTCAAAAAAAAAGGTCAGTACACGTGATGATTATTTTTACTTATGTACCTGGAATAGAGGGTCAGTACTGTGTCATCCTGCAGTAGTTAGTGGTAAAAAAGGGATTTCGGGTGACGCAATCCCTAGCTGAAACGGAAAAATCGAAACAAAAACTATAATTTAAAAAAGAAGTGCCAATTTTTTTTATCTTTTTCCTTTTCTTGTTGTTTTTTTAAAAAAAAGCTCGGTTTGCATTTCCTCGGAAACGTTAAAACAAAAGAAAATGTCAAACAAAGGCAAACGGTTGCTCTGACATCCAGGACGGGAATCTCGTACCGGTGTCGCGGAAATGTCCCATCGAGTCCGTTCCGGACAAACCGAAACCCTATCCAGGTTTAGGAAAAGAGACCGTATATTTAGGTCCGTGACTGCTTTTTTTTTTTTTTGCGACACCGGTACGGGACTCGAGCCCGGCTGCCCTCTACGGTAGGATGGAAGCAACAACGCTCCACCCGAATTGCATCTTCTATCCATTAAAAGAATATAAATATAATATATAAAAACACAGACGCACACGCATACACACTCCATCCGATCGCTCCTCGAGAGAAGGGCATCATCTCTCCCTGCCTCTCGCGCACAACACGCATGCATCGCGCCATTTACAAATGTTACGGGAATCACAAAAATACAAAACCTCCGACGTAGCGGTCGCAGAAAGGTACGGTCGGTTCTGCTATAACGCGGGTTTAACCCCCGTTCGATGTTCGTGAAACGCCTCTCGGCACGAGAAGGTAGAACGAACCCTCGGGGAGACATAGGTCCCCGAGAATCACACGTCGGTACGTTAACCTCGTGTTACGAGCCGTTGTCGACAAGTAGAACAACCCCGGTTATCCCCGTTATAGGAGAACCGACAGTGTACCGATATCAGATTCGAAAGAGAAGGTAATCTCTGCCGAGAAGACCTAACGTGCCAAACTCCCTCCGAGGTCTCGATTCCGGTAACCTTTTTTGGGAAGCGAAGTAACTGCGAGAAGTTCGCCGTCACTTATAACCCCCCAAAATGTACCAGCGAGCACACATACACACGTGCCCCGATAACTGCAACAACTAGAGATGGAAATGTACGAAAGCACGTTCGAGGAGGAGGATAAGGAGGAGGGGAAAGGTAAACGGTAAACGCTGCGCAGGGCGCCGGGCTTCCGTCCACAACATCACACATACATACACACGCACACACATCGTTTCATAAATAAAGCGGGTTTTTGTCGCAAAAAAGAAGCAAATAAATAAAAATAAAGCGGCGAAGACGTGCAACGGGTTAGCGAAGAAGAAAAGGCGCGAAGTGGGTGGGACGAAGGTTTCGATCGCAGCGGCTCACTTTCCACTGAAGAAGTTCTCGTCACGGAGCGGGGGAAAGGGCAGAGGAAGGGACGGAAAAATGAGTAACCTTTGGTGCGGTTGTCCCACGTATCATTTAAATCTTGCTTTAAGTCAAAGTCTGCCGAGTTTAGCAAGATTTCATCCGCATAAATTCTAGCAATGGAGTTGTCTCCCATCCACTGTCCGTGGGGCAATTTGCGCTTTTCGCCGAAAAGCTAAACGGGAGAACACGGGGAATTAAAAAAACAAAGAAACTGCCCTTTCGCTCTCGGTGAAGGGGGGGAAAAGGTGGGAAGACGGGAACGGATCAAACGAAAAACTAAATACGATTGCGGGTTAACTGTGGGCTTACGAGCGATGCGAGGGAGGTAGGTAAGTAAGGTTCAGGGGACAAATTAAAACTCCGTTGAAATTTAAACGAGTTCTTCGGTCCCACGTTCTCGAAGATTTCTTGGCGGTCAAGAGATGCTGATAATTTTTAAACCTCCATCACTACGCCAAAGGTTAAATTTGAATTTAATTTAGAATAAGTCTACCGAGTTAACGGCTAAGGTCCGCTACAATTTTAAATCCAATGGCTTCGAGCGAGATGCCAAAACTGATTTAATCTAAAATGTGTATCAGCTTAGCGGGGTAAAATTAGTTAGCTATAAATAACGCTGAAAACTAACGGTCGATTAGCCAGATCGAGATAAGAATGTCCAGGGTTTAAAATTTGTTCTTTCGATTGATGCGGGACAATATTTAACCGTTCGACTTAAACGAATACTAACGAGTAACTTTACGAACCTCGTCTCGGCATTGAGGAAAAGGCAAGTTCCGCGGCTGGGAAAAGGGAATGGAGGGGAGGGGGAATGGAGGACAGCCTGCGCAAACGACCGATTCGGATTTGAAACGGGTCCGGAGAAGCCAAAGGCAGTTTCGCGTAGAGACAGGATGAGAAGAAGAAGAAAAGGAGGAGGAGACCGGAAGTGAGGGACGGGAGATGAAGAAGAAAGAGAGAGAGGGAGGGGTGTTGGAGGAGGACAGAAATACTTACTGCGACTGCTGCATGTGGGCCGTGAGGGAGGCCAGCTCCTCCGTGAGGAAGCCGCACTTGCTGCAGATGCGCTTGTTGTGCACCTTGAATACGTGCGTGGTCAGGCGCTCGGCCCGGGCCGCCTTGTAGTCGCACAGGACGCACAGGAAGGGCTTGATGTGCGTGTTGAGGTGGCGCTTCAGGCACCAGTTGTCCACTCCTCTCCACGAGCAATAAGTGCACACGAACATGCGCGGCAACCTCTTCTTGGATTTGGATTTTCCTCCTCCGCCGCCGCCGCCGTCCTGCCCCATGCCGTTCTCCAGGCCGACCGCCGGGGGTGGCGGAGGCGGTGGTGGCGGCGGGGGAGGAGGAGGCAAGGGCTCCGGCTTTGGAAAGTTGGATGTGGCGTAGGGAGACTTTGGCGGATGCCTGCGGATCAGGTTGATGTCGTAGGGATGGTCCTTGTGGATGCGGTAGAAGTGCTTCTTGACGTGGTCGGCCCGGTTGAACATCTTGTAGCACACGTAGCAGTGGAAGGGCTTGTCGTCCTTGTGGATGTTCTCGTGCCGCGTGTACAGGTCCTTCCTGTCCGTGGCGTACGGGCAGTGCGGGCAGGCGTACTTCTTGTCGACGTCTCCCGGCTCCTTGTTCTCCACCTTGTTCTTCAGGTTCTGGAGCAGCTTGGCCACCTCGTCCAGCATGGGGTTGTCCTTCCACAGGGTAAGGTCCGTCTGCTGTTCGTTGTGGTGCCGCGTCATGTGCATGCGCACGCACCGTGCCCAGGCGCTGCTGTAGGGGCACCGCGGACACTGGAACACCTTGATGTTGGCGTGGGATCCCAGCCAGTGTTCGGCGATGCGGGACAAGAATCCCACCGTGTCGCAGTCCGCGCACTTGAACATCTTCGTGTTGGGGTTGTAAGATGCCACCTTGGAGTTTGCCCAAGACAACGTCTCCTTGCTCTCGATCCAGATGTCCTTGCCGGGCTGGT
This sequence comes from Julus scandinavius, assembly GCA_034696685.1. Lineage (NCBI taxonomy): Eukaryota > Metazoa > Arthropoda > Diplopoda > Julida > Julidae > Julus > Julus scandinavius. The sequence goes on along the minus strand of JAQGAE010000208.1, from coordinate 24,326 downwards.
GGGTCGAACCGCGGTTACCGCCGCCTCCGCCACCGCCGCCTCCTCCTCCCTTGGACTTTCTGGATCCGTGGCCGTGGGATCCCCTCCCGCTTCCGGACGGCCTATCGTTGGACTGGTCCATAAGGGAAGGCCCGCCAGAGGCTCCCACCGCGGTCGTCGTGGTCAGCACCCCCACGCCGCCGCCGCCTCCTCCGCTGCTGGAGGCGATGCTCATGGCCCTGTTGGCCGCCAGCAAGGGCGCGGACCCCGTCGTGGCGCCGGGGTACAAGGGCATCCCGATCATGGACTGGGCCAGAGAAGGTCCATTCGGCCACAGGCGGCTGTTGAGCCGCGCCACGTCTGCCGGGTTCCCATAGTGCGGTTTGGGAAGCGGGTCGCTGGCGTAGAACTTGTTGGCGATTTCTTCGAACACGTCTTCGTAGCACTCCATGACCACGGGCAAAGGTCCTTCCATAGCTCATTGGCACCACTTCTGTAACGAACTCTTCGCGACGGCAACCCCTGCAAAGTAGCAACATCGTAAGAAAATATTAACAACGCATAACGGAATAACGGCAACGAGGGTCGGCGGACCTTGTCTCGGCATTCTAGGACATCAATCGAAATCCAAGGACCCCTTTCGGTTTTAAAAATGGTAAACAATCATTGAAATAAATTATCATAGATGCTATTTGTAGATATAAATAAGTACACGTTTTCCTCCTTTTAAGATATTCAAAGTCCTGCCACTCAACTTTTTTCAGCTCATGGCACACTAAACTACACCTGAAATTGTTGCGGGCACACTAAACAAGGTGCTAAAGTTGTCACGACACATCACGAGGATTTAAGGAGAGGTTTTCTACAATTTTCTCTAGGAAAAAAAAAAAATTAAAAACATGCTGCACGACTGTTTTTCAACGGGTGTGCCACGAAGGGTTTGCAGGTGTGCTGCAATAGTTAATAATAATCTTCTGTATAATTTCTGTAAATATAAAAAATTAGACACTGTCGTCGTCGTAGATATTATTTTATTCCACCCTTAATTTTTATTTATTTCATCGAGAAATTATAGAAAACCTCTTCATAAAAAATTATGATGTGCCTCGGCAAATGTAGCCTTGTTCAGCGTGCAGTGTGCCGCGACAATTAGTTTAGTGTGCCTCGAGCTAAAAAAAAAAGGTTGAAACACGCTGCTCTATGATAACAATTTCTTACGTTTTTAATTTACAATTAGCTAAAAGAAGGTACATTTCCGACTATCCCCTCAAACGACTGCGGCACACCTGCAGACCCATCCACGGCACACCAGTTTAAAAACAATGGGCTAGAGGGCCTACTTGGCTCAATCCATTCCTGGGTGGAGTTGGTATAGATTAGGATGCGGTTAAAGAACTAAAAAGTTACGATCAAGTTTAGTCAAATTGGATTAGTGCCCATTGGATAAACTATCTTAAGGACTCCTCTAATCTGGTCTTTTTAAGAGAGAAAACACATAAGAAGGGGGCACCAGAAGCCAAAAAAGATCTAAAAGTGCCTAAAATTGAACGAAAAATGCGTGAATAATTGTGAAAACAGGATGAATTAAAGTTCTCCATGACTTGAACCCAGGGTCCCGATGCCCCAATAGCCTTACCATCGTGCAGGACGTGATGATGACCATCAGAGCAGCTGTCCGAAGCGTACCATCTCCACAATGAGTGAGTTAAGCGAAGGCAGCAAAGAGGGTGGATGATATTTTTGGTGCTGCGATAATAAGGTGGGTCCTCCTAAACCTCCTCCTACACCACAATCAAGGTATCGTAGGAGTAGCAGCACATATTTGTGCCACCCTAACTCACGATGGCCTCCCCCACCCTCTTCAACCTCCCTCGTGCAGCAGTTGTGGGTTCGCCCTCCTCGTCCCACATTTATTTCCCCCTCCTCCTCAGACCCCCTCCCTCCCTCTTCTGCTTCTCCACCACCCATTAAAAGGGGGGCGATCGATGGTTGTCAAGCTACCAGCAGCAGCAGAGAGGGTGGAAAGGGCCTTCGGAGTAAAGGAAAACGATAAGACGCAATGTGGGGTCAGAACACACTCATCAAGCTGAAATTTAGGGTGTTGAACTTGAGCTCAACATAAGTAACCTAACTCATCTCGTTCAGTTCATTTGCAAAGCTCAACTTAAGACTGGGTTGGACATGATAACAATAATGGTGAACTTGAGATGGGAACACTAGCCTAACTCGAGCTCAACATGGGCTTATTTTAATAACAGGCACCACAAGACCCTAACTCAAGCTCATCTCACCGAGTTGATGATCAAAGCTCCACTCAGACTTGGTTTAACTAGTTAACAGGGTGACCGTGCCGCAGCATACATATTCATAATAAGAAATTATAAACCGAGGTGGGTGCCTCAACTCCACCACAGCCTAACTCAAGTTCAACTCACTGAGTTCAGGCTCAAAGCTGCACTTAGACTCGGTTGGATATGTAAAGAGGGTATAGCACTACTCTTATTCAAATAAGTATCTGAGCAAGTTTGGTTAAGAAATTAAAACTGAAGATTGAAGACCACAACAGCCTAACTCAAGCTCAACATGCAGCCTAAACATTGTTCGGTTGAGTGACGTTTATGGGGCCTAAAGGCATTAATCAAAGTCATGGCGATCCTAATCATTAGTTGTCAACGAAGACCATCTGACAATATGAAGCCCAAAAGCTTATGATGGCATACAGGGCGTCTAAATCGGTTTTCAATGGCATGCAGTTACACAACTAATTAAACTAAGGGCACGTAGGTCCTAGATATCGATGTAAAGCCCTATTCAATATGTCAAAGTGAATCAAGTAAGAATCCCGATGACGGCTAATTTATAGGTTAACTCTCCGCGTATCTCCCGGAACGCAGGGTTAAGGCAGTCAGGATATTAGACAGTGGTTTTAAACCTGAGCCTCCATTATACTATAAACAGAGAATGGGCACAAAGGGTCACCAGAGTCCCTAACCCTATCAACAATCCGCAGATAAAGGACTGATTATCGAAAGGGTGCGATTATACAACGTTAGTGTGTGGGACACAAATGCTCCACGCCAATGATAAAAATAAAGGTAAACCCAAAGGGCAAAGGAGGGAAAAGTGGGAGTTCCACAAAAAGCCCAAACAATAGGGTCGGCCATTTTGCCATGACAACGAACACCCCGTACACACGCTAACTATCCTTATTAGCTTAAACCGAATCGGTGACCAACTCCATCCCGATCTAGCAAAACCTCGTCTCAACATTCGTAGCAAAAAAAAACCCGATAAGAATAATAAAAAAAGGCAATAAAACGTAAAAAAGCGTTGTGTTCGGAGGGAGTAAGTAGGTTTAACTTACGCGCTGCTGTTGTATTTGCACGAGGCCAAGGGCGGGAGGGAGGCGACGCCATTCGAGAAACAGCCAATGGCGTTCTATAGATGCACGCGCGGATCCAAGATGGCGGCTAGGTGATGTTGTTGTCGAGACGCAGGCCCTCGCTTCGTAAACGGAGAACGAAAAGAGTGTCGCTTTTAAAGAGGAGACGTCGTCGTTTTCTTCGCCCGTCCGAATGCGAGTGAAGAGCGAGATGTTCGGTTAAAGCCCACTTTAGCGGCGAAACGGCTTTTGTTTTTGGCTTCTGCTGCTGCTTTTGCTCTCGCTCAACCCACTGTTAAGCACCCGCTCAAACGCCGTTCCCTCAACTCTGTCGATGGAAGAAGGAGTGCGCGCGGAAAGGGGAGGCGATGACGTCACGCTGAAATACGCGTCACGTGACGACGCTCCCGGCTAAGGACGAGACGGGGGGCGGCCGAAAAGACACCGTTTGGTCAACTCGCATTCACTTATTATCCAATTTTAATCGTTATAATCGGGTTATTTTTACGCAATTATTCTGCAATAAAAGCTCATTTTTACAGTTATTTATTTGGGCATTTTTTATACTATAAATAAGGTTTCTTTCTATAATTGTAACAGTGTACTTTTTTTGCAATTCGATGAAAATTTGACAGTAAAAATAGTTTTTCTGAAATTTTTCTAGTCGAAGATTATTATTTACAATGATTTATTTTGCAATATTTCTGAAGTGACTTATTTGGTAATTGACGCAAATTCTGCTGTAAAAGTGCAAATTTTCTGCAGAAAAATGATCATGCAAATTTTGGAAATTTCATCATTGTGCAAATTTCCTGCAGAATAACGAATGTTTCTGCAAGAGTAAAAGTGTAATTGTTATGGAGAAACAAAAAGAAATAACGTACAATTTAACAGAAAATTTTCCCATGCTAAAATTTGCCCAACTCCGCTTAATCGGGCCACACATGGGATTCGTAACATTTTGCCCCAATAATGCGAAGTTTATTCATTTTTCTGTATTGAAAATAAGACCGGCCCGATAAAACTGCTTACCCAGTTAACCGGAATGTACATTCCAGACAAGTGGCCCTATTAAGCGGCTGTCCCAATTATAATAATTAATGGCCTCGACATAGGGCGTACGCGTCAAATCCTTCTCGAACGTCCCTCGCGGACGGAGACAGGGAGATCCGAAGGGGTGGAAGGGGGGAGGGTGAGAGGAGGAGGAAGAGGGTGAGAAACGACGATTGGAACGGTTAGGAAAATGGAACGGCGAAGAACGTTCTAATATCCTAACCCCGCAGCGGGCGGAAATAAAGCAAAAACGCGAGAAAAATAGGAAAAAAAATAGGTGAAAATGGGTGAAAAATAAGACTAATGCGAGGTGTAAAGAGTCGACTCCCCCTCCTCTCTTCCTCCCCCCTTCATCCCCTTGGTTTCTTCCCGCTTCCCCCCTCCGCCTTCCCTCCTCCCCCCGATCGCCCCCTTTTTAAGGTGGGTCCATCCAAAAATATTCACCCAAAAGGGGGATGAAGGAAAAGGAGGAGGAGGAGATGGTCTTGATCACGATATGGGGCTCACATTTATAGGCCTAATCTACAATAATAAACATACTTTTATAACGGGTCTCCTGTTTGGATATCATACGCTAGATTCTTCGCTCGAATCGACAGAATAGCTAGTCTACGATATGACGTCATACTGGTTGCTACTGAAAACACGCCGGATGACGTCATGTATCAAGAACAATGACGTCATATTCCTACGAACATCAGAAAAAATTCATATTTCAAAGTTAATGACGTCATATCCACCAATAATATAAATGTCAATTGTTTTTGAATAATAATAATGTTTAAATCTCAGTGTCTGATGATTACTTTTTTACGGATATTGTCAGCTGGCTTTTACTGTCTAGTAACCATACATAACTGTCTGTCTGGCGATTACCGACCTGTACTGACTGACTCCTACGTACTGTACTGTGCTAACTTTCGGATAACTGTTATAATATCTACATGTTGCAGGCACTAAGCAGCGTATTTTAGCTATCTTAAGGATACTGTCTAATCACAACTGTCTGGTTAATGCCTGTCTGATATGTAGTGTCAGGAGTTACTGCCAGCTATTCCCTATTAATGTCTACATGTTACGATATTTAAAGTCTGGAGGCTACTATCCCGTGCTAACTTTCGGACAATATATACTGTCTACATGTTACACTTTAACAGTCATTTTACTGCCAAATACTGTCCATCTGACGATATTTTTTTCGTCCTGGTGTCTACTGTCTGAGGCATTCTACTCGGTACGCTATCTTGAGGATACTGTCTGCTGTCTGTTCACAACTGTCCTAATAACAAAATTACCAATTTGAAATTAGATTTGAAATTCCCGCCACGCGGTCGAGCGGCACGTGGCCGAAGCGCCTTAGAGTCGTGCTGCCCCTTGATAAATACGTTTAAGCTCCCCCACGCAACACTGTTGCATTGCTTGATTGCCATCCCTTTAGGGGCAGCTAATTTATTATGGGAAAGTTGAATTTTCTCCTCTTTTTCCCGTTTCTGAGCAACGCTTTTTGAAGCCTAAAAGCAAATAAACAAAAGCGTGTGTGTATGTGTGTGGCGTGTCCTGGCTTCATCTGGTTTCATTCCACGACGTAGACAGTGGCGCCACCGCAGCCTCCTCACGCATCGATTTCTGTTCCTCCTTCGAGCATCGTCATCAAAAGATCGATGTGGACATTTTGAATCCGTGATTCCAAGGCGTGAAAAACATCGGTAAAAACACAAGATTAAAAGGTTCAGAAGGACGCGTCCGATGCTTCCAATGGGATTCCCTAGGCTCCTTCCTGAGGGATTCAGGCATGGAAAGCCCTGGAGAAAGGCCCTTTGAAAACTCCACTGTCATGGACTTAGAGTTTCCCACATAACTCGTGTCGTTTCAGTAGCTTCAAACTGGATTCTACGTCGCCATCTTCGGAAGCAGCAGCCAGTAAGTACTTTCAAATGTTTACGAATTATGTTAAAAACATGTTTTTTTAAACATTTGGGGCATTAACTTGCATGTACGGAATCCCTGGGATTCGAGGGATGAAAGGGTTGAAGAAACACTTAAAACAACGACATTAAATACACCTCGATACAAATACAGTTCAATGCACTCAATTTGATGTATCGATGCCATATATGGTATCGAAAGTATTGAGTATAAACATTATATATAGGCAATAAACGTAACCGTGGTTTTACGAGGCGCTTATGACGTCACGCTGACGTCATTCATCGAGCGTCTTTTTTAACGCGTGGCACACAAAATGGCGCTCAAAATTCCCGCGGCACCCAAAATTGGCACGGCACACTAGTTGAAAAACACTACCCTAGACTCTAATGAATGTAATTTACATGAAATAGGGAATCAAAAGCCCCCTTAAATATTTCATACATGTCTTTACGACACATGTATGTATATTTTACTGAGCCTCGTGAAGACCCAAGGCAGCCAAATGTGTATTTTTAACCTATTAGCGTATCAAAGGGTCTCTCGTTACATTTTATATGACACGCGTTTCTTCACAACACATGTCCACACAGGGCCTTTCAACACATGTATTAGTAGTACCAAAATGTGTATTTTTTGCGAAATAACCTATTAAAAGATCCCTCAAAACATTCCACATGTGTTTATGGCATACAAACACTCTGAACACTATTAAACACTGATAAAACGGCAAGAAAACTTCGGCCTTATGGTATAATAACGGCGACATTTTTTCGTGTTTACGTGATAACGGCGTGTTTACACTTTCCATGCTAAATCACAGCAAAAAACGCTATAAAACTTGCGTGTTTACAGCATAACGAACCTTCACCAGGCTCCGTAAGTAATGTCTACGTGTTGACTACAGTTCCGAAAAAGGAATTTTCGTTTTCAGAACATGTGCACGTGACACCTTTGCACGCGCGTTCATCGTTCCATTTAAAAAAAAATTGTGTTCCACAGTATGGAACGCGAGTGTGCCATTTTGGGATGTTGTTGGGGAGCATTAATCGCTATTAAAGTATAAAAGATGAAGAAGTTTCTCGCTTTTTTGTGCCCGAAATTGCAATATTTCGTGAAAATGAAAAAAGCGGCAAAGTCGAGTAAGTGCTTTTTGTTGTCGTCGAATGTTATTTAGAAGATATGGACGTTTTAAGGCGATTTGCTCCAATGTCGCTCTATTCAAAAAGGATTAACTTCAAATCGATTCAACTTAGTGAGAAAAAAACCATTTCATTTTCCCCATCGTCAAATCATTTCTCGTCTTAGCATCAAATTCCGCAATTCATCCCTTTATTTATTTATTTTTTCAAAAAGAAATTAATTCAAATTCAAAATGTCGCTTTCGGAATTTCTTTTTTTTAGCGGTTCGAATTCTTGCACGCGCCATTTTTGTATGACGTCACGTGAGAGGTGCAACAAAAATAAAACTCGGCCTAAAATCGTCGCGGCACACTCGGGCTCCTTGAAGTCGCACATGCGAAACACCATGTGTTCCAGAGGACCATGCTCACCGTATCTTTTCTTTTTTCCAGAGATGGCTCCTGGAGCCCGAGATCGCCGCGGTCCTCCAACCCTGGCTTCAACGGCAGCGTGCCTCGTTCCTCCCTCTCCTCCTCCTCCTCCTCCTCCACCACCACCACCGCCGCCGCCACCTCCGGTTTCCTCGACGGCAGCACTATGTCCACCAAACCCCGAAGAAGCGGCGGAAGCGTCGACGTCTGCGGTTCCCTCGTCCCCGAGCCCCCGTTCGCCGTCGTCGTCCACCGCCGGCCTTCAACCGCGCTACCACCGCAGCCGTCGCTCCTCCGTCGTGGGTCCGGGTGCCGGCGGTGGCCAACGTCTCTTCAGCCCTCATCACTGCAGGAGTCAGTCTGTGAGGACGGCGAGACGCCCCAACCGCCTGGAGTTACCGGAGTTCCGGTCGAGGGTGTCCAGCATGCCTCTGGAAGCGTCGCGCTACAATCCCAGGCTCATCGACGACGAGGAATTCTACAGGCTGAGGAGCTTCAGCATCACGGCCAAGGGAGTCATCAACAGGGGAGATTCCCTGAGGTCGAGGCGATCCAAGAGCAACACCAGCGTCGCCTCCTCTTGCGGGATCGGAGGAGGAGGGATGGAGATCCGGGAAGCCGTCGCCGCAGCCCTCAGCCTCAGCGCCGCCACTTCCTGCGCCTCCTCCAGGAGTGGACAAGATCTCTTGGCCGTCAAGTACAGGGTGGCCATCTTGGGAGGAGCGGATGTTGGCAAGACGGCACTCACCACGCAGTTCCTCACTTCAGAGTACATGAACGCCTACGATGCTTCCTTGGGTAACTCTTTGCCTGACTTTCTTCCTTACTTCCTTGGCCCGAACATTATCTTCCTTTTCCTTTCTTCCTTGACCTGCACATTCCTGGATAGTAGACGAGTGACCCTCTTCAATATGATGCCTTCCTTGTTTGCATCAATCCTCGATCTCTGGATGGTGATGATCCTACATTTCCTTCCTTTCCTCGATAGCAGACACGAGTGGTCATCCTTCAACGCTACCCTTCCTTCCTCGTTTCCTTTCCTCGGCATCGGACAAATGACCTCGCGTCGACTTTCTTTATTCGATATTTAACCTCGGGGAAAAGATCTTGCATCTGCTTTTCCTGCTAACTTCCTTCCTTTTTTACAACCTTTCCTCATTCCCTCATTTCTTGAATGTTTCCTTCCTTCCTTCCTTTCTGAACATTGCCTTCCTTCCTTCCTTCCTGCCTCAATCTTAGTCAATGGATGACAACCATATAAATCGGCTTCATTCCCTTATCCCTTCCTTCCCTCCTTGTCAGGGACATTGGACAAGCGTCCCTGAATAGCTTTCCACGCACCCTTTTCTGGCCATTTTCCTTCCTTTCCTTTCCTTCCTCGATGAGTCAACCTCCCTTCTGTCATTTACTGCTCTCTTCTTTCCTTAGACAGTCTTCCACCCTTCCTCGTTCTTTTCCTTTCCACCCTTCCCTGTCTCTCTCTCTCTCTGTGTCTTCCGCCGAAGAAGGGTCGTTGGCATCCCGTCTTCCAGAATCAACTTCCGGTTCTCTTTCTTTAGACGATGACTTCGGCGAGAAGACCGTTTCCGTTCTGCTCGACGGCGAGGAATCAGAGATGGTCTTCATCGACCATCCCAGCAGCGAGATGTCTGTGAGTCTTCTTTTATTTCCTTTTGCTTTCCTTTGCTTCCTTTTTTCCTCGTTTTAACTCTATTGTCCTTAGGTGGAGAACTTCGTGTCCACGTACGAGCCGCACGCTTACGTCGTCGTTTACTCCATCATCGACCGCAGCAGCTACATGCAGGCGGAGGACATCTTGGCGTATCTGTGGAAGGGAGACTACATGAGGAACAGGGCCATCATCCTCGTGGGCAACAAGACGGACCTCGTCAGGTCGAGGGTCATCTCCGTTGAAGGTATGGCGAGGACCAATGCAGAATATGTCTCCAGAAGTTATCGTACATGGCTGATGAAAATGGAGGACGTTTCCTGTAGAGGCAGCCAACCATGGCTTCTGACCAATGACAATGGGAAATGTCTTCTCCAGAGGTGTCATTCATAACTTCCTGCTCCTGACAATGGAGGATGTCTTTTGTAGAGTTAACCACCCATGACTTCTGACCAATGTCCACGGAGGATGTCTTTGCCAGAGGCAACCATCCATGACTTTCGACTCGTGACAATGAAGGATGTCTTCTCTCCGACTTCCAACTCAGTCTAATTTTCCTTTTCTTTTTTCTTCTTTTCTCCTTGAAGAGGGAAAATCCCTGGCGACGTCCCACGAGTGCAAGTTCATCGAGACGTCGAGCGGCATCAACCACAACGTGGACGAGCTCCTCGTCGGCATCTTGAGCCAGATCCGCCTGAAGCTGAAGAGGGCGACGTTCGGCGGCGGTGGCAGCGGCGGAAACGGAGACGCCGGAAGTCAACGAGGAGACGCCCGAACTTCCGACAAGAAGAAGAAGAAGCGCTACAAGGGAGGTTCCAGAACCGTCAGTTTCAGGGCCAAAGGACTGCTCAACAAGTTCTGCAACAAAGACAACAAATCCAAATCTTGCGAAAACTTACACGTTTTATGAACGACCCTCCCGCCTCACTGTGATAAAAACCCTCCTCGTAGAGACTAAACGGAAGTCGGAAGTTCGGCAGTTGCGTGTTTTTCGTTTCATTTACATTTCGTGCATCCGTCGTTCGTTTTTAGTTTAGGATCCAAAGGGCCGTTTGCGTTACGAACGCCCGTATTAAGATGGAAGTTTTTTCTTTGTCTTCTTCGTTTGAGGAACCGCAGTTTAACTGACGTTCGCTTCGGAGGGGATTTTTCTTCGACAACCGATGGAAAACACAAGTTTTTCACCTTTTTATGACGTTCGGAAGTTAACTGCAGACGTCCGTTGTTCTTCCGAGGGTACTTCCCTTTGACGTAACGCCAAAATATCAGAAGTTAACTAACTGACGTCCGTTTTTGAGATGGGAAGTTACTGGAAGTTGCCGACTGACGTCAGATTCATCTTTTTCTAAAGAAAATTCCCTTCGAATAAGTAACGTTAACGAACTGACGTCCTTGATGCTGGGAAGGGAAATTAGCGGAAGATACCGACCGACGTCCGTATCCGAGACGGGAACTTCCATTCGACATCCGGACTCTGGAAGTTACCATTTTCTTCATCTTCAGAGGGAACTTTCAATCGACCGAAAGACGTCCGCTTTTATATCAGATTTCCCTCTGCAGAAAAAACAAGGAATGAACGTCGAGAGAGCGACGTCAGTTTTTAATGTTTCGTGACAATGTTTAGTTAACTGACCAGACGTCAGTTTTTTTTTCTTCTTCACCTTCTTCTTTTCGATGTCCTTCGACTTCCGAAACTGACGGAAAAAGTAACTAGAAAAGCGTACGAGACGTATTTGTATAGAAGTTTTTTTGTAAGAACATCCCGGTTTCGGCAGTTTACACATTGGAACGGACGTTTAAGCCGTTGTTTCTTTTTCAGAAAGATTAATCCGAATTTAGACGTTTCGTAAGTTAGGTTAACCTTCTCTTTTGTCCCAATTTCGTCAGTTAGCGGTTTTTGTAAACTGCGGGAATTTGTACACCCTTTTAAGCCTCTCTCCCTTCCTAAATCTCCTTAGTAATAAGTGACTAATATAACGATGTTAGAAGCGGAAGCAGTTTTCTATTTCTAAGTACAGACGCGTCGTAGAATATCTATTCTATACACAGTGTATTTTTTGCATTTGTATTCTTATTATATTGGAATGAAGAGGAATTTTAGTATTAAAATTTAGATACCGTCGAAGCGTGCGCACTTTTTAAAACTTACAAACTTACGACTGCGGAAGTTTCGTCGGCGGGCGAATTTTGCGATTCCTAAATGCCTTAATTGCCCCGAAGAAACCTTCGTAAAGTGGGGACCTAAGGGCTTTTGTTAGATTTTAAGGCACGTTTCCACGCGAGAGAAACTCTCGGTATGAGTTCTAGCCCGTGGATACACTTCCGAGAGTAGCGCGTGCCACTGTCCGAAAGCCATCTCTCTCGAATTTTATCGCGGCTGGACCTCTCCGACAACATCTCGCAAAATACAAACCATGTTTGAATTTCGAAAGCAGCTGTCGAGAGCCCTTTCCCGTGACCGCGAAGAAACCCCTCGTAAAATAGGGACCTAAGGGCTTTCGCTGGATTTTAAGGTAAGTTTCCACGCGAGAGAAATCGTGGCGAGAAACTCTCGACGATGCTCTCGATAGCATTTCTCGCCCGTGGATACACCTCGGAGAGTAGTGCGTGCCACTGTCCGGCAGTCGTCCCTCAGATTTTATCGCGCCCTAGCCTCTCCGACAGCATCTCGCAAAATACAAGCCATGTTTGAATTTCGAGAGGAGCTGTCGAGTCCTTTCCCGAGAGACCCCACAAACCTCCTTCAGAAATCGCGAGAACTTCACCGCGATCTTCGGTCGTGCTTTCAGCGAGTGGTCACGGTTTTGAGAATGCTCGCGAGAGCAGTCGGGAGCTCTCGATGGCAAAATCGACCGAAAGCCACTCTCACGTTGAAAACTGTCCGAGAGCAGCCGGCGAGAGTTCAACTCGTGTGGAAAAGCACCTTTAACGGGGAAAGGTCCAAAGCGGCTGCCCAATCTCGTATTATCTCAATGGACCTTAAATGGTAGATGGGGCCAGACAACGTTTTGGGACCTAGATGGAAAATATCAAACATAGACATGTATGGGACATCTTACGACTCGTTTTACACGTCAAAACACAAAACTTTTACGCCGAGTAAAACTAAACGCACGTCACAAAAACGAAACATTTTGTGATGCGGTTTAAACCGCAATTTCGACATACTTACCTTCGCACGCAGGCGGCTGGCGTTCTTCTTGTTGGTAGTGGTTGAGGTTTAAGAGCCCGAAGACGCAGACGGCAGTAAACTCCGGTTAACAAATCCGAGCCAACAATCGGACGAATAATTCGCACTATTTATTTGTTGTTTTTCGACTTTTAAAGGTTTAAAACCAACGAGAAAAATAAAATTAACTTCCAAAAATCTAAAAGAATAACAAAGAGTTAACGTCTTAACATAAAAAAAAAGATTTTGGCACAAAAACAAAAACAAAAAAAGAAAACACTAATCTCCGTTTCGTTAAACCTAACGAACGTTCGCTCGGCTTAACCGGACGTTTAAAAAAAAGCGTTCTAGCTAACCGTCCGTTAACTAACTAGATTGTGCGTCCGCCTTCTCGTTAAGTATTATGCAAAAATATTCGCTATTCGAAAGGCCGTTCTCGTGTTAAGCTTAATCGGGGAAAAACGTATTACGTGCGTCCGTTAAGCGTTCCGTCAAAAGGCAGATTCCTTCGTGGAAGTCCTTAACGAAGCGTTTACCCTGAATCCGGGGTAGGAATCTCTTAACCGGGGCGATGGTCCCTACCAAATTCCATCCCGACGTAGGTATATATAGAATTAAACGCTCCGTTAAAAAAACAATACGGGCGTTAACCGCAAAAAATACATACTCCCAATGTCTCTCTCGCTTTGAAAATAAAAAATATCCTCGGGATTTCAGATCTAAGATGAAGAATCTCGTTTAGAATCTCACGGAGGACGAGGAAGGATCCGTGTTCTAAAAAAACGACAAAAAGAAGGGAAAGTGTTAGCGTCGAACGCTTAACTGTCCGAAAATCACGAAATCTTTTAGGAATCTCGACGAAGTCACGTACAAATCTTCGTAACATCTTTATGCAGTTTTTAAAAAGTATTTTATTAATCTTTACGAAATCTTTTCGATAACTTAAGTCTTTCAGGAATCTTTATGAAACCTTTTGGGAATCTTCACGAAATCTTTACAAAGTCATTTTACAAAATCTTATTCTTTTAAGAATCTTTAAAAAAAAACTTTTCTTAGGAATCTTTGTAAAACCTTATGGGAATCTTCACAAAATTTTCGCAAAGTCACTATTAAATCTGCATTACATTTATAAGAATCTTTAAGAATTCTTAAAGTCTTTCGGGAATCTTTAGGAAATCTTTACAAGTATGAGGAATCTTCATAAAACTTAAATAAATCTTTGAGGAATCTTACCTCCCATGGCCGCCCCGCGCGGTCAAAACCGCATACTCTTAGAGTTGCGTGGTGTGTTTTTCGGTGGTTGCATTCGCGGTGGCGGTCGTTTGTCCGCCGGGCGTCTCCTTCATTTCCTCGCTGTTCTCGTCGAAGATCCCGAACACGGAAGGCGTGTTCCGCTGCGGTTCCAAGCGGTTGAGGAAGGTGGTCGTGGGCGAGACGTACGCGTTGTACTCGCGGTTCTCCACCCACGACGGGAACTCCTGTTGAACCACGGGCCTGTCGTCGCTCCTCCTCGCGGATTGCTCTTCGGCAGCTTCCGCCGCGGCTTCGGAACCGCTTCCCCTCCTCCACGGCAGCTGGGTCTCCGTCGCGGTTTGCGGTTGCGAAATAGTCACCGAAAACGGGCGGCGATGCGGCGATCCGTCACCTGAAAAGTTTAAAGAAAGGAAAAAATGAGCGCGGATGCTTTTAACCGCGCTTGCTTCTATCCGATCGCCGCGGCGCAACGGCCCGCTAAGCTTTACGTCTGCGGCATGGTGTGCGAAGGACCTTAGCTAATCGTGACGTACCGTTTTGGGGCACCGGGTCCATTCCGGGGGGAGGACCTAAGGCAGGCAAAGGACTAACGGAATCTGTGCAACGATATAACAAAAAAACAATAACAAATGAAAAAAAACAAAGCGTGCGAGGGAATGACGAGAGAGAAAGGGCTAACGGAAAGAGCGGAACGATGATGACGAGCATTAAGTTAACGAGCGGGGCGGACATTCCGTAAAACGAGGAAAGGGTTTTTGGCAAACATGCGTTCCGTGGTCAACGATCCACGTCTTCGTAATACGAGTATAACAAACCGCGTCGAGAAACGATACCGTAAAATGTGGCTACTTTGGGCCGAGAGCGTTTCGGGCGACTTGGGGCCCACATGGTTCCGACGAGAAGTATCCACGTTTCACGGTAACGGAACACCTTTAATTATCGATGCGTTACCAGAGGGCGTTGCGGTGAACATGATTCCGTCCTCGTCTTCCAACGCCGCGTTGACGTAGTAATTGTACTTGGTTTCGTCGCCATCGCCTTTTTCGGAGGGAATCTTTATTTGCGGATTCGCGCCGCCTAAGCGTAAAAAAAGAACGTGTCAATATTACGTTAAAATATGATGATGATGAGACCGAAAGGCCCCTTAACGAGTCGCGTACTTACGTTGGTCGGTGTTGACGACGGGAGACAGGTAGTTGTTCTTGGTGTAGATGTATCCGTTGCCGTTGGCGTTCTTCCTCCTGATGACCGCCTTCTTGGGATTCTTGTACTGCTCGCTCAGCATGTGGCGGATCTGCATCCGGACCATGTGTCGGAACGGAGGATGGGGCTCTTGTTCGTTCATCGCGGAGCGGCCGTAGTTGCGAGGCTAAGAACGATTTGAAAAAAAACGACCGATTATTTAAAAATAGCGTTGGAAATCTCATAGATCCTCGGAGACCTCCGGCACCCTGAGGGCTCCGAGACTCCGCATTTCTCTGGCGCCCCCGAGCTCCTTGGGACCTATCAGACTAATAACACGCCTTGAGACCTACGAGTCCCCTAGAATCTCTAACATCGCTGAAACATTTGAGAGAGAAAACGTCTCTTTACGATTGCTCAGACATTCAACAACATCCCTGAGCTATTTGAGACCTAAGATCCTTGACATCCCTTGAGACCTTTAACACTCCTGAAACCTCAGAGATTCCCGAGACTGCTGGGATCTCAGAGATGACTAAAGTGTCCAACACACCTGAGACCTATGACACTCAAGATACCTCATAGACACCTTGAGACCTCCAAGATTCCTGAGAACCTTTAGCACAGCTCAGAGATGCCCTGAGACTTCTGGGACCTCTGAAACCTCCAACACCCCTGGGCTTCCTGAGACCAATGATGACCATGACACGCCTTGAGACCTCTGACACTCCTGAAACTACAGAGGCCGTCGAAAGTCCCATGCTCTCAGATAATTCAATTCAGATTCTTCCCACACCCCCAAACGGCCCAATAATCCTGTTTTGTTTCCCTTTAACGAGACCTTTAACGGTCCGTTAAAATATCTCATATCGGCATGACTCGTTCCAACAATTCAATCTTCAGGACTTGAATCTTTATCAAAATTTCGACTAGGTCACGTAACACCTTTTGAGGCATTTTGGCAAATGTGCGGCGAATTCCGCGGAACGTGACATACCCTTCGTGGCGCTTTGAACATGGCGTCGCTCAGAATGTGGTGCAGTTTAGCATCGTTGAGATCTTTGGTGGACGGCGAGTAATCCAGTTCGTGCATATCCAAGTTGCATATACTCGTGTCCACGCTGCTCTGGCAGTATTGGCTATCGCTACGGAGGAAACACCAGAAAAAAAGACCGTTAACACGACAACGACAACCACGAACGCTCGACTCGCAGTTAAAAGAGTAGTCACCCTTCGAGATTGCTTTGCGTGTAATTCCTGAAGAGATTCCCCAGAGACATTTCCGTGGACAGAGCGTTGAGAGGGACGAAGCTCCCGTTCTGGACGATGAAGTCGCGAGCGTCCCGCACGTTAAGTTTGGAGAACGTCTCCAGAATCTTGGGTTCGGCCGCGTGGTGGTCTCTCACGAACCACTTGCGCAGGTACTTGTTGTCGTAGTATTTGAACCTGGAAACGTCAAAACGAGAGTTAATGCCGCTAACCTGCGGCACATCATCTCAACATAACGACGCATCGTCGATTAAAACTTGCCTGTCACGCAAATGATGATTCCCAGAGTGTCCGTAAATGTCCTCCATGCCGGCCATCAAATGGTCCATGAACTGATATACGTAAAAAAAAACTTGCGTTAGAACTTATCAAAAGGCGAGAGTCCACTATCGCACTATCAAGAGCACTCTTAGAGCATCTCGTTGATGATACTCTCGCGAGCACTCAAAACCGTGACCGCTCTGGCCATCGCGGAGAGTATATTAAAGTTGTTATTCGTTTATCTCGACGGCTACTCTCAGCCGCCACAAATTACGAACGGGAGAGCTCTCGGAGAGTAGCACGCAGAAGTGCACGTGTCCGTTGGCGAGAACTAATAACGAGAGCATCTCGAGTTTCTCTTGCATGCACGGACATCTTAACAAATGATGTAGCGGTTAATCTGGGCTACAACTTTTTAATTCCTTATAATCGATCTTATCGATATCTTTAATGTATGCCTTCGCTATCTATACCGTTTAACGAGCGGATTCGGCCACTAACGGGCATTTAAATCCAACGCCTGTAAACGTCGAGTAAAACACGTTCTCACCCTCTCGTGAATCCTTTCGTTCATGGTGACCTTCCTCTTGGAGCTCTTCTTCACCCTTAGAAGTTGCACCAACGGCTTAATCGTAATTCCCTTTAACGAGAGATTGAAAAAAATGGAGACGTTAACGACCGCAAATCCGCGATACCGAAATGGAGACTCGACGGAACTTCACCTACCTGAATGAGTACCGTGAAATAGACCATGGCGATTGTTGCCGTGACGAACATGGACTTGTGCTTTACGACGCCTACGTCGATGGTAAGGGCCAAAGCGAACGCAACGGCCCCTCTGAGACCTCCGTAAGCCATGACGAACTCCTCGACCTTATTAAGTTTGTGCAGACGGTAACGGTTGGCCAAAGACGTGAAGATGACGACACCTAATAAAACGGGCAACGGGTCAAGTCGCTGCACACTACTGAGGAAAGCGCCCTTAAGCGAACGGATATGCCTTACCGATGGCCCTGTAGACTGTGCAAAACAAGATGGTGAAGATGACGAACCACGTGTTCCACATGTGGTAATCGTTAACGGCGGAAACGCCCAAGAACAGGAATATGATGGTTTCCGAAACGCTGCTCAACATCTTCATGGCGTACTTGATGGTCGTGTGAGACTTAAGGGACACATTGGCCTCCACGTAGTTCTTGGCGCAAATCCCGAAGAACGTTATTCTGAGGAAGTAAAAAAGAGTCGATTTAGGATCTTCTGGGGCCGTAACCGGAAAGAACGAGAACGGGGCATCGGTCTCTTACGCTAATATTCCGGACAAATGGAACATTTCGGCGGTGAGGTGGGACAAGTAAGCCATGATGAAGACCAGCAAGGGCTCGATGACCCTTACGTGGTTGGTGTAGCGCGTGACGAATCCGGCGAGGAAGCCCCACACGATGCCGATGGCGGTCCCTCCTAGGGCCACCACGAAGAAGGACGCGAAGCCCAGCAGGACGTCCGTGTACCGCACGTTGGTCTCTCCCATTTCGGTGTACGCTTCGAACATGTGGTAAAGGACCTAAAAAGATTAATTATAGTATATATAGCTGGCGATACTTTACCGGATACCGATACGCGTGATCAGATGCCGGTAGATGTGGATCGCTGGGACACAATTCCGTGATAGTGACTGGGGTAACCAGCTACGGATCGTATTCTGATAAGCGTAACAAGATAGCAATACGTACCACAGTGACCGCATCGTTGAGCAGGGACTCTCCGAAGACGACGATGTAAAGGACCTCGTTGACGTGTATCTCTTCGAAGACTGCCAACACCGCAACTGGATCCACGGCGCTGATCAAGGCACTGAAAAGGAACGTCTCCAGGATGCCCAATTCGACGCCGTACAGGCCGGTCAGTCCCACGGCCCAAAGGGACACGCCGATGGTCAGCGTGTTCCACACCGTGCCTATCACGGCGAACAGCAAGATGATGCCCAGGTTGTCGAAGAAGCTTCTGTTGGGCATGAAGTAGCCCGCGTCCAGCACGATAGGCGGCAGCATGAACATGAAAAAGATCGTGGGGGTCAAGATGGACACTCGCATCAGGTGGGTGTAGAAGAGCAAGAGGCCGATGATCACGCCCAGGACGATCAGGAGGACGGATTCCGGGAACAACGAACTCAGCTTGTTCGTCATGTGGAATCCTGACAACAGAAAAACAATAACAAATTAATAATGGACAATGCAGTATACTCTAAGACGTAATACATTCCCAATTTGTCCATGAAGACATAAGGCCCCTAAGACCATAAAACATGTTCAATATGGACATTTATTTAATTTAGTGAAAAGTTGTTTGCGAGCTATACTATTAATAGTTGGTGCATACCAGACGACCTAATAACGCGTTTCACAAACTATAAACTTGAATAGTTTTTATAAACTAGAAACTCAATGTGTGATTGTCCCGGAACAGGTGGCTTTCACCCGTTGTCCCAAATTCAGTCAAAGAGAGTCCTTGATTCCCTAGTTGCGCTTACAGTGTGGTAATTTTGTATAGGCGTTTCGGTCTATGTTTCAACAAATTTCTCTTGCAATTTTACGAATTTCTGACCAACAATTCGTTCCATATCTAACATTGTATAATTAGATATGTGATATATATTAACGGCGAGATTTGAGAGTGCAAACATCTCAATTTAGTTCAAAGCTAACTACAAGAAAAATCCATAAAGCTGCATTAAATTAAAAAATGCTACAATTTTAAAAGTTCTACGACTTTTCAACTCAGTATTAAACACATAGAAATTATAGGGCTCGTGGTGCTATAAACACGAACTTTTCTTATCATGATATGTCATATGAAATATTTTGAGAAGTCCTTTTGATAGGCTAACAGGTAAAAAAAAACACGTAAGTTTTGGGTGCCTCACGGGCCTCGTAAAATGTAGATGTGGTGAAAAGTCCGATTACCCATTTCTACAGTCATATACTGCATTGTATGAAATACTCGTATGGCAATTTAAATTTCCCCACCCAGATAGTCATTCATGTATGACGTATCGTGGGATTACGGTCAAGTTCCCAGGTGTGTGTGAAGGATAATACAATGTAGTGCAGTAGTTATCGCTGCACATCCCTGTAATTCTTCAAAGTAACCAATGTCTACGTCATCGTTGGTGCGGCTCGCTGCTAATGGGGATTACCATGGCGGGTTTTTCCCCCACGGACATCCACGACGTCACAATAAGCTACCTAATGTCCGTGTCCGTGTGAAAAATTCATATCGATTATAGCAATTGTGCAAAGTGCAAACCGCATTTTAACTATAGTCTACAATGGAATCCAACGAAGTAGCTAGCACACAACCATTCCCACTTCTGCGGAATCCCAGAAGAGCCCCACCTGTCTTTCTATATGCTACATACGATAGTCTAAATGATTAATCAATTTGACCCAAATTCTCCTATGCATGTAGATTTCTTGTCAAATCTAGCATAATTTATTTGAAAGGTTTTTGTTTTTTTCTCCAAATCTTTTCACTTCAATGCGAGCCTGTAAGATTCCCAAGCTGATTTTTATCCGGTACCATCATTCTATCTTGAAACTAATGATTTTGATCTATATATTTGCCCCATAATCTTTTAATAATTATAAGCTTACTTAAGAGTGAGAGAGTCCCACAGAATCTTATATTTCGATCCTATAAACCTCAACTGAAACAGAAAAACAAATGCCATACCACACGGTAAATAGGGAAGTTGTACACATTTTCACGAGAATCTCTTAATACTCTAACACCACCCACATAATCTTAATAATAAGCAGCCCATTATATAGCGTTCCATTGTTAGTCCTAGCAGGATTACATCCTATAAAGCCATTAAACAATCTTTTCGATCCATTTTTTATCCAATGTTTGCGTTCGTAGTCAAGTACTTACATTTCAGTCTTCAAAACCACGAAAAAATCGCTAAATTTTTTAATAAAATCAACTGAAAACGCTGCCAATTTACACCAAAGTGAATGTAAAATCCAAGATGGCGAATAGGAACATCGAAATGGAACATTGCATTTTAGAACAGGGCCCGATGTTCTATATTCTCGTCAGATCGAGGCTATATAATATAATAACAGTGAATTCAAGTTGTATCGAGAAAATAATAATATTTAAAAAGCGAAATGTTTGAAATTCTTGAATTTGTCGTTCAGAAGTTGCTAAACCGTGAGTTTGAGCCTGAATTTCGCTCGCAAGTCGTGATTGCAGGTAAAGCTTAACGCCGACCTCCCACATCGAGTATTTTGCTCTTTTTTTCCGCGTTGAAAGGCCGAATTATGAAGAGAAAAAGCATTTATTAAAAACGGCTGCGGGGCGAAAAACGCGATGAAATTATACCTCAGGCGTAATTATATAAAGAGGCTTAATTGTTGATGGCGCAAACAACAGCCTGCGAAGGATTTCCTTCTTCCTTCTCCTCCTCCTTTTAATTCTCAAACTTCTACGAATGTCACCCAAAAGGACGTTCGCCTCGCTTATTTCGAAAAACTTTGAAAAAAGCTACACATTTTGGAAATTGCGATATGCTGGAAATGATTAAAGCCCAATTTAAGAAGCTGGCATAGCCTCGTTCCGGTAGTGAACGAGGCTATCCAAGATGGTCGCCTCCAGAGTGTTCCAATGGCCAATTAAGCATTTAAAGGCTTAAAAAAATGTCCAGTTTATATTTAAAAAAGACGAGTCAGTCAAGGGAACGGGAGAACCGTGATCACGGGTGAGCAGGTCGCAATCAATAGAGCATATCTAGTATATCTATTTTAAGGCACACCAAGATGGCTGTCGAGGAGACAGATTTGGGGCAATTGAGTACATGCGGTGGAAACATACTCAGACTTGGGTAAATTTTACTCGTGTGTAGTTAGTTAAAATTTAAAAAAAGAAACATGCATTTATTAACTTATGATTATGGGAACAAGAAACCCACAAAGTCTTAGACGCGAACAAAATCTTAATAATTAAAGGAAAAAATAACAAGAGTATACATCCAATACCAAAAAGATTATAAGTAAATATTGATAAAATTTGGATTTATATTACAGCTTTTAGGATGACCCCTCACTTCGAGTTACTCATTTTCGATACTCAAATTAGGTTAATAGTACAACACTGAACAGAGATATGTATATATATTCACTCATTGAGAGGACATTTGTTTTTATAATAAAGTGTATTGTACATAACGTTTTCAGTATGCACCCTTTGATCAGCCAGTACTCTTATACTCAAATTATACTACATTACTGCTACTTTTTTATATATATTTAGTTAGTGTATAGTGGTAGAATACCGTGGCAAAATTTCTTAGAAATACAGAGGGATGGCGGGGTTCTCGATAAGTCCTTTGAACAGCAACGTGTATAACGATTAGTTTTCCAACTTTGAGTAACCTGCTATATGAAGCGATAAAGCATATCCACGAAGCCATGCATATACTTATAGCTGTTAAAAGTTGAAGCGGATGAAAGCATTAAACCTTCGACTAAAATACACTTAAATAGAGATAAAGTCGCCATTTAAAACAATATAATAAACGTGATAAACATCGTAAAACTTCGAAGACTGAATGATGCAACGCAGTTAAAACAGATTGAAAAACACGAAATAAATCTATCTCACGGCCGAGCGCTCGCCAAATGCAAATAAACATTTATACGAAACGGGATGTCCAGCACAAATACTTTAAATCTTCCCTTTTTTCAAGGCTAACCACTTCCGCTTTCAAAATCACCTTTTGTTATAGGCCACGGGACGAACGTTATATTCTAATCGTGCTCAAATTCATCGGAAAAAATGAAATAAAACCCACTAAAAATCATATTTGGCAAGCTTTCAAATTGGACTAAAATAACACAACTAATAAGGATGACCCCATTCCAACATTGCGTCAACATTTGTACTTATATGCATGGTTTCAGAGCCTCCTAGCGGTCTATGAGCTTTCAACATGACATATCATTAGGCATTCACATGCTGCTTTTGCACGCGCTGCCATGCTTCAATCATCACGTGCTGCTTAGCACGCGTATGTATATGTCTGCGAAGAAACATGGCGGCTTACATGGATGCCACCATTTCGGAAATACAACGCTAAAAAAGACTCATAAGCCACTAGGGGGTGCTGAAACTGAATAAGGCAGAACGCGCCTAGGCATAACATAGAAAGTTTTAAAAAAAATAGTGTGTAAAATGCAGAACAGACCGTACCGTATCGTAATACCGTAAAAGTGATTCGTTGTTATTTTATAAACAGTTTTAAACTCCTTAAAATGCACTCGTCAGTGCGTGGGGATTTTGAAAATGGCGTAGAAAAATAGAAGATCGGCACGCGTCAGCGTTCCGTTTCAAAATATCCAATTCCAATAGAATGAGAGAAAAAAGGAACATGGCGTTTTTGTTCTAGATGTTGGTTTTTAGGATATATATTTCAATTATTTTTTTTAAGTTTTCAGGTTTTGAAAGTGGATTTGAGGAACACAAAAGGTGCGGAAGGATGCGTTTGTATATTCGTGAGGCGTCTGTATATATAAATATACGTGAAAATGAGAGGCGAGAGGCCGAACACGGAACGGAAGGCACACTTGGAAAAGGACAAAGGTAGAAACTAGTTCTAAAACTTTAAACAAAAAAACTGTTGAAATATCCGTATTTTTTTGTAGGATAACAAAGTTGCGTGGTAACGTCGTGTCCCCGGAGGGTCATCGGGGTTACGCACGCGGAATTAGGAGGTTTTTTAAGAGGAACAATCCCTGTGGGAAATCAATGAAGGATGCGATGAAAGATTCGTGTTGCTGGACGATGACTCAAGTGCCAAAAATACCCACTTTATTTTCATCATCCTGGGCACAAATTCATTAATATTTGAATGCCACGCCAGAAAACTGTGTTCAGCTTTTCATTCTCGCAAACATCAGCACAGAGCTTTTCAACACATCGACATTTCAGAGCCTAGTGAAGCCTCATCTCAAGGGTACCCCAAAGTGCATTTTTTCACACATTAACCTAACAAAAGGGTCTCTAAATATTTTATATGCCATACGTGTCTTTAAAACTTTGTCTTTACGATGAATAACGACGAGAAACTTTATATGTTTGCGGCATAAATGGCGAAAAAAAACTTCGCGCTTACGGTATAATAAGGCGAGATTTCTTCGTTTATACGGTATAACTACGGAAAATCTTTTTGTTACACTTTACAGACTAAATTGCAACATAACACAAGATAAAACGTGGTGTTCATAGCATCATGCGTCTCCCAGGCCCTTATTAACCTTGCTCTGGCCAGCATGCAGAAGTCAGACAGTCCAGTCAAAGAGAGTGCGAGTTTGCATTCCGAGGCAAGCTTTAAAAAAATAAAATAAGAAACAACATCAATGATTCTAACCATCTTTTCTTCTGGTTGAGTCGGCTATAAGGAGACTGAATCCTGCTTGTCAGTCTAGGAGTTAACTAACCCAAAGTATAAGTACAGGCCTAAGACATGGCCTTAAGAAGGATTCACAGCTATTGGTAACCTTAGGAGGATAATCGAATCAAAGAGGGTTAGACGCCAAAAATCCTTAAAAGACTATTATATGTATTTCCAAA
>JAQGAE010000207.1:0-46765 GCA_034696685.1 Julus scandinavius | reverse complement strand
TTGATTGTGTGATGTCACATTACCGAACCACCCCCCACCCCTTGGTCACATTTGTAACAAATAACAAACAACCCCCCCCCCCCCTAGGTGTGACATAATTTTTCAATGGTCCTTTATTCGAGTTGCAAGGACTTTCGTTTCAAAATTAAATTAGATAGCACTGTTCTGTGTGGTTTTTACATATCTGACGTTGTTGGAAAAATTTGTGTAGCTTGCTATTAAAATGGCAAAGGAAGTTATGACTATTGAGGAACCATACGTGTCAATCACATTTTTACAAACAATTATGGGTAGCAAATCCAACTCGATTTTCAAGCATAGATCACATTATACGTTAAGGAAGGACACAAATGGACAACACAATTTATGTATTGAGAAGGCTCAGAGGCATAGCAATAATAAAATTCACTACATGGTTAATAGCATGCAACATCACTCATAGGTCATGTCAGATTAACTCTGACTGAAGGTTAGTGTTGAGTTATGATGCTGGGAAGATTTGGAGGTGAGGTAGAGCTCAAATCCTTAATACAACTATATGCATTTAGTAAAATAATCTCCCAAATCGGTTGTACTGTACATTTTATGTATAAACACAACGTATAAACATATGATTTGGAGCAGTGCTTTATGGTGTAGTTTAATAGATTTACTAATGAACTAAACTGTAATTTTGTTGCCAGAATTTAAGAATTGGGCACACAATTTATAGCAGCTATATAACAATAAACCGCTTTCCCTGTTTTCGTTAAAAATATGTTTAAAGTCAAGCTAGCCGCCCCAAATTTACTTCCGCCAAATGATAGTCTGTCACGTGCATTGCTTTTTCAATTGCTTCAACAGAACTGCTAGCATGTCAAAAAGATCGCGTCGAAAATAAATTCAGAATAAAGGAATACTCACGATCGCTCTGAGCTATTAATTCTACGCAGACTGATTGAATAAACTGAATGAAGTAAGAGTGGCAGGGCGTGGATCTGTGCCTTTGTGCTAACTCGACTAGAAAGTTGAGGAATAATATGCACATGCAGCAGTTTTCAACATCCAAAACGCAGGATTCCAACACATGTACATATCTTTAAAAATAAATACGACCGCGGGTAAATGGTGTCTATACAAATAAACAAATCGGCTGATTTCCCATCCGATTATGCAACATGTGCAAAAGAGGAAGAAAAAAATCTGGAAAGTTTTTATGTACAGTGCTAACAGATAACGTTAACCCAATGACGCGCAAATCAATGACAACAAAGTCCAAGTTTAACCTCATATTTTTTATATGAGAACACAAAAGCTTAGGCGACATTATGCATAGTAACAATAGAGAAAACCTTTTCAAACAATTAACTAAATGGATTTTAATCCTACCTCACTCGAAGCATCACCTGTTGCCAGGATCCATTTTTATTGCAAACAGCTTTTGTGAAAAAGGCAATTCAATTGGTCGACCTCAAAGAAAACAACCAATCACATCGGAAAGAACGTCATCTTTATCGCATTTCTAGAGCACAAGCGCCGTGACAGCAGATGCAGACGACAGGGCGGCAAATTTAAAAAAGTTTTAAACATTTTTTTACAGCGTGGCTCCTTTGTCTACAAATTACGTGTTTCTGATCGCTTTTGAAAAGTTCGTGAAAGTATATCACTGCATAAGGATGAAACAATCAATTTTTATTCTTGTCGCCTAGTATGAATTGTAATAAAACATGACCAGCTGCAAACCAATATTAGTTTTTCCCGAACAGTTAAAACGTCGGATTGTTTGCTTGAAACGTAGTGATAACTGATACGAACAAGTATAAAAAGACTTTTGCAAGCCTTTCTGGTCTTTGAATTAAAAGATTTTTTAATTTTTGATTATACTTGACACATTATGATATATGGAAACCAATCATCATCAATTGACAATTACAAATGTTCTAAGAAATGATATTTGTCAAACAATCAAAAGTTGATATTAATTAATATTTTACTCTAATGTGTTTATTTACATACAAGCGTAACAAGGACACAACTATAGGCCAGTCACACATTTTTGGCTCATCAGGATGTGGGCATTAGTTGTTTTAGAGACATAGAAAAATTTGGATTACTTTTCAGCATTCAAAGCTCGAATGAAATCTTCAAGCTTCTCTTGAATCTGTCGAATTCGCTCTGAAAAAATACAATTACAATTTTTAAGCAAATATACAGAAATTTTAAATGCATACATAACAACAAATTGCCAAAAATCATTATATTTACTTAATTCTTCCGATAACTCTACCCTCCTTCCACCTAAGAGCTGAGACTTTTTATTCTGATCTTGGCTGAAATCCTCCAGCACTTCTTTGATTTCCTTTTCTAATCTTCTTGCCTCGCGATTCATGACTTGTTGGCGTAAAGCATTACTAGTTATACTCAACATTCGCTGGATACGCCAAAACAGTACTACATCATTACAATCTAACTGAAAAATAATTAAGAAAAGCATTTTAAATTAATATATTATTATTGAGAATGATAAAAACTATTTACAGTAATGGCAATATTGTCTTATTTGTTTTCTTGTAAAATATAAGCTTAACGTCAGTTGTACTAGTAAAAGTGTAGCTAAATACTTACTTCTGTTTCCAAACCTTGATGATACATGTAAAATCCTTTACGGCAGTCTTGCGCCCTGAACAGAGACTTTTTCAGAAAGTGACGACGGTACACAGGATGCCACGTCTTTTCAATCTTAAAGAGAAGAAAAATGTCAATAAAAACCGCTCACGTGCAACAAAAGTTTAATGATTATTAAAGACCGTCCTTACAAATTCATTATCCACCATTACTCCAGCAGTTTCCAAGTTCTTGCGCACAGCAGTCATCTCCTCAGGACTCAGTGCTGGCGTCCGATACTGAAAATATGGAAAAAAATTACTATGTGAAGGAAATGCCAGCAAATCCCCAAAGTAAAATTCTTCCTCTTACCCCATTTGACATTAGAAGTTTTTCCAGCTCAGCTCGAACAGCTGCATGTGACTGCTGTAACTCCGTGGAAGATTTCCAATGGGTCCATTTCTCCCATGTGCTAGGGCCAGTCATTTCGTGCAAAGCTGATTCGGCTACAAAGATAATCGCAATGAAACATCATGTTTCGAAAAATTATGTTTAGAGAGACTAGAAATCAGCGTCAACTGGCAGATGACTCGAGAACCAAATTTGATGTTTTTTCAACCAAATCAGCAAAACTTTATTTTCGCAAATAAAAATTGTATTTCCACAAATTAAACTTTGTTTGTGAAAATAATCTCTTTCCAAAAAAAAAAAAAAAAATTTCATGTACCTGTATATTTGTTAAAACATGAGACCTACCTAAAATTAATCTTTCTTTGATACTGTTTTCCAAAAATTTCACAGACTGGTCCCACTGTGATTTATCTGGGACTGAACGATCTTCTAAAGTATTTAACTGAATAACCCTCTGAAATTGAAATCCAAAAACATCAGTTTGCAGATCAACTTCAGGTGCATGATTATTTACATCAGATTCAAATAATTAAGATGTGGATTTTAGCACTTACTAATACTTCATATGCCTTATCCTCCCAACTATGACGGTTTATAGCTTCAATGACAACAGTATCTTTGAGGTTATCAAAAATGTCATCGTGGTTGCTTGAGTGCTTTGCCTTCTCAAGGAATTTGCTGAATTCTTCTTTTAATGTTTCCCAGCCAACCTAAAATATACAATTGTGCATTAGACACCAGGAAAGAGCAAACCAAATCAATAAGAAATACCTGATAATTTACTTACAGCAATGCAATTTTTTGGCAATAAA
Organism: Julus scandinavius; assembly: GCA_034696685.1. Classification (NCBI taxonomy): domain Eukaryota; kingdom Metazoa; phylum Arthropoda; class Diplopoda; order Julida; family Julidae; genus Julus; species Julus scandinavius. Next base: position 42,959 of record JAQGAE010000207.1, on the reverse strand, counting down.
TTATCCGCCCAAATTTTTAATTGAATGTCTGCGGTAGTGTTGAAAGTTCTTCGTTGGAAACAGATATATATAATTAACACAATCGGAAAAAAATACAACTATGAGAAAAAACCGTAAATATAACTTACCCAGAATTCAAAGTTTGTGCAGCTGGTAAATAAATCGATTCAAAAACGTGGCCAGCTGTCTTCTCCCAAAGCTTTTTGTAAAGGGCATCTTCCCTAAGGGTTAACAAATTTATAATAAATTATGGTATGATATAATTTTTATATAAATATATAAAAACATATTAATATGTTGTAATTCATACCACTCTTTTGGCGTCAGCTGACTCAAATTAACAACTTCATCGAGAATTTCTCCACGAGCTTTCTCATATAACTCGTCCTGGAACGTTGAATGAATTAATTAGTTCAGAAAATTTCATGAAAAATCTGATAATCGAATAAGAAAATTTAAATCACCCTATCCAGCTCCCTCAGACGTGGAAACGTGTTTTTCCATTCGGTTTCTAAATTAAATCTTGTTGCTAAATGGAAACATTTCCATTACAATTTGATCAAAACATCTTAAAACTGTCAACTATTAATTTGTTAAAAAGTACCTTTAAAAGCATCAGCTTGCTGTTCAATTGATTCCCGCACCATTTTCCAAAACCGTTCTGCCACAGCTAAACTTAAGTTTTGTGTTGTCATTTGTGTTGCAGAAAGAACGCCAGTTCTGTTTATGAGAAAAAACCCGATATAAACGTGACAAAAGATAGAAAACAAGAAAATGTTAAAGAAAAAAACAGAATAAAAATTACTTGAAAAGTCGCGAACTGCGGAAAAACTTTTCTTCGTATGCCTTTATGGAGCTGATGGTATCATCTTTGTTGCCCCTTCCTGTGACGACTGCAAAATATCCAATCGCTTTCATAGGAAACAGCTTTCCTTCCAGAATTTTTCGTATCTAAAGGCAAATAATAGCAAGTTATTTTTGTAAGTAAAGGAAGCTAACTGATTCATTAAAAATTGGATTCAAATTGAACTACAGTATAAGGAAAATATCACTAAACTTACCCTTTCGGGATTTGTTAAATTTTCTTCTGCCAAATCCACTTTGGTTAAAACCAGGATAGTTCTTTTCCCTTGTGGGTCCATTTGGCTGACAAGATCTGTAACATTGCTTCGTTCAGCATCTACTGATCCATCTACAAAAAAAAATTAGTATTAATGAAGTACAAGTAATTCAAACAAATGACAATTCTATAACCAAGTACCAACCTTGTATGCAGAGAATAATAGCATTGGGATTGCTCATATATTTCTGGCTCATTTGTTTAATTGCATCTCTTGTTCCTGGTGCCATTTCCGCAGTCACAGTCTATCATCGTAAAAACGTGGGAAATTTGATGACTTGAAATAATTAACTTACAAAATGTGAGGGTAAATTGCTATTAAATATTTACACTAATTATCCCTGGAAGGTCCACCAGCACCATACGCTGCAGACCAGGCCCTTTAACAGTCATAGAAATTACCTACAACACAGATTTGATAATATTAATTTCTGAAGATTAGGCTTATTCTTCTATTTAATAAGTGTGTAATATTCACCTCATTGCTAACAGTTTTTCCCATTGCTACACTCCTTTTCATTCGCAGCTCGACTTCTCGCCTTAGATCAGCAAGCTAAACATGAGAAAACTTGTCAATAATTACAGCCTTCTGAACTCCACACTACTATGCCCCAACGCCATGCTTGCTAATGTGTACGGAAATCCCCATATATTTAGCATTTACTACTTTCACAAAACAAAATTTATAATGTATGATTCGTTCCTTGATTTCCAAACACATTTCAAATTGGGCCCCTCAGGTTTAGACTGATCTTGTTGATACATTTTAAGAACAATGTTAACCTTTCAAATGCACAAACCTCAGATTCTTTGGTTAGATCATATTCTCTCTGGCTGTTTTTGAATTGTGCAATGTGGTATGGTCCTTCGCTTAATGTGACTTTTACTGGTGCCCTCGTCATCATTTCTCCAGCTCCTCTAAAGAATCAAATAAAATAAAAAAATTTAACACAACTTCTCACGAGCCAAATTAAGCACACACGTATATTATTATACTACATTAAATAGTTCAATAAGGTTGTTAAATAACTGATTTATCAAGGAAACGGTACCTCGGAAATATTCTGGCTTGTGCAATCATTTCCAGAACACTGGTCTTTCCTGAACTTTGATCACCAACAACAACAACCTAAATAGATGATAATTTTTTCAGTTCATCCAATTGCATAATAAATTTTCAAAATTCGAAGTCTTACCCTAGGGAGGTGGTCCTGTGTATTGTAGCTAGAATCATAACCGGAAAGCTCATCCAGGACGTCTGAATACATGTCGATCAATGATTTCTAAAAATGATAAGCATTGGAATAAAACTGCACACTGATGCTTTGTTAAACAGAAAACAAAAATATTTAAGTACGTAAATTACTTTAAGCTTTCTTCTAGTAGGCACGTTTTTCTCATTTTTTAGCATTAGTTGTTTCCTTAACTCCTTATTTTCAGATTCCAGGCGTTCAATTTCCTTTTGATACTTCATTTGGACCCCAATTAATTCCTGCTGCACTTTATTTAAATGCACCTTCTCATTGCTCCACATATTGGAGCGCTCGTCATCCTTAGAATTTGCAGGCGCAGCAGCAACAGCATTGAGTGTGAAATCAGTAGAATCTTAAATGCAAAAGTGAAAAACTAAAGATTTAAAAACGAACATTAAAGTTACTAAGATTAAAAAAATGGAAACAATTATACAGTGCAAATTTGGAACAAGCTTAAAATTTCTGTAAAATCATGCATGCACAATTACCAATTTTACAGACCTCTAAATGATGCGTGTGCACTGTTTGAGATGCCAGACATGCTAATCACACCTGAGAGTGAGAAAAAAAGCAAAAAAAGGAAAGCAAAAAACATAACTCAGATATAAAGTTGTTAAAACTTTTTTTTATAGTTAACAGCATGGCCAGTCACCCCATCCAATAATCATGATTCATCACAATGAACACACAGTTTTAAGCCAAAAAACGCACAAGCGATGGCTGGGAAACATCTAATGAATATAAATAAATGCCAACCTTTACTTTGCATGTTGTTTAGCTCCCTATCGGCCATTTTTGCTGTTTCGTCGAACCAATTTCCAAGATCTTGCAACTTAGAACCAGCCATTGAAAGTCCATTTTTGAACCATCCTCCTTCAGCTATTGTGTTTACAAAACCATTAATGAATATACACTGGAAACTATTCCACAAATACATGATGCACAAAATACTGAGTATGAAAATTCTCAGAAGCTGTTTTTGCATAAATAAAAATGAGGGAAAACATTGCTTGAGGATTATCATACTATGCGCTTATGAACTCACTGTCATCTGATAAATGCACATTCTCTGCTAGTTTATTTTTGAAATCGATAAGTCCAGAACGGAAACCATCTATGCTTTCTTGAGATGGCATGTATGGATCCAGCCAAGCAAAATCAGGCAGAGAATCTTTCCAATCATCATATTTCTAATAGATTAAATTAAGGAAATTAATAGGTGAAAAAATTTATTCAAATATTCGAATAAATAATGCTTACCCTTCTCAACTGTACACCACCACCGACAGCAGAACCCAAAACGATGTACCGCAATTTTAAAACTGAACGCAAGACACGAAATGCTACAGCTGAGGCAATGCCTCTGCTTTGCACACGAGTCTGTGGCTTCGATAGCCTAAGCCATTTTAGATTTGGATGAACATTTCCACGAAATTTTAATGATGAATAGTAACGAAATGTTTTTGCATGATGGTAGGATTGACCCTGAACGACCCTTAAATAAGGCCGAGATGTACGAGTTGTGCACAACCACCTATATGTAGGAATTACTGCTAGACGCTCCATGACACCTGCAATGACAACATTAATTACATTTTAAAAAATTGATTAATAATGTTGAACTAAATTTCATATTCTGCTTGGATTGTATAATCAAAGACTTTGTAAAAAGCTGCATAAATAGCCTAAATGAATGTTTTTCAGACATTCCACATATCATATTCACATTATTTATCTATAATTTTCCCTCGTCCATCTATCTTATGTACCAATTTTTAATCTCATTCAATTGCGTTTTATTATTTCAGATAGGGTTCATTCTTTGATATAAAATCGTACAAACGCCAAATACTACAAACTAATACTGAGCAGCATGCATAAAAACCCAAATGCCAGTATGCCAATGACTGAAACCTTTCATGATCTAGCCTATTCCTTGCCTTGTCAAGCTTTCAAAGTGTTCATATCTTGTCTGATCAAATTAACCAGTTTCTTTTCTAAAGGATCTTCTTCATGGTTATTCCCTAAAGGAATAGTCATATCTATTATCCAAGCCATATAACATTGCTGATGAAGAGTCCATATTTGTTAAATAAGTTCCCTTTGTCCTGAACGACTGTAAAATAAAAATGAAGACAGCCAACCCGAAAATATGATACCATTTAAATATCCTAGAAACCTGTAATAAGCTATAGACCTTATGAGACATTGTACCTCTAATTTCAATTCTCAATTAGCTCTATAGTAGCAAACATTAAATGGTGCATGTAACATTAATTAAGTTGCAATTGTAATTCAAATAAGTTGATATTTTATTTTCACGCATCAAATGCAGACACCCCGTTAGTGATCTAGTTTTCTTTCAGCTAAAAATCTTAGGACAAATTATTAAACAATGAGATGGAAAATTAAATTTAAAAACATAAAGGTATAGCTAGGGTCATAAATCCGTTTGATGTACCAACCTTCTACGGCTTCTCTACAAATTAGAAAGAATCATTAGCAGCATCAATAGACAGATACATACCTTTAATAATCTTTCATAAACTGCGCTATTTCCATCTCATATATAAAGAATTCAAAAAAACTAGGACCGGTATACCTATCCCTACCACAAATATACGATGTATTGCAGAAGATGAAAATCCGAAGAAATATAATCAGTGCTACAAATGCAATACTTCCTGAATTCCTTATTATGTTCATCGAAATCCCTATATAAGCAAAGCAAGAGTAGCCCTCAACATTTCGGCGGCCTTTTCAAAACCGTATAATATCTATCATCTCCTTTAGACATTAAACATATGTCTAAAGGAGATGATAGATAGTAAATTCCTAGCAATTATTTTTTGTATTCCTGTTTTACATATAGTATACGGTATATATACAGTATCAAGTTTGATCCCAAGCATGTGTCACACCCTGCAGGCTTTCAAAAATGAGGTGCATGCCCTGCATTCAGCAAACTGGATAAAGAACAATTGATATTATCCATAGCAAAGAAAAACTGCAATTAATTCGTAACACATAATATCAATTCAAGCAACCACATCGTACTTGATAGGATTAGGGACAAAAACTTTTTTAATCATTACTTGCATTCTATTTACAACAATAAGTACCTGTTACTCGTTATCAATTCTGGAAAAAAATTATAATTTTGAGATGTTTAAACTCAAATTCCAATAATTACTCAAGATAAGTTTTTCTATTAAATCTTGAAGTAATACAAATAAACTAAAACTACAAGGAACTAAACATTACCAATCAACAATAAGCTGCTGAAAATATAAATAATTTGGATATTTTAATGGAAAAATATTCCTGCAAATTATTTCAACCATATTATTATTGAGTATAGCCAATATAAAACTGTTTGCATTAATTAAAACCACTTGGAATTTGCCCTTTCATGCTTTGCTATTCGCAGTCTAACAGCATTTACAATTTGCTCAGCATCCTTGGTTTGTCCATAATAGTCCACAAAATTACCATCGGGGTCAATTAGATACATAATGATTGTGTGGTCCACCTTTAAGATAAGACATGAAATTTAAAAACATTTGATTTGGAAATATTAAAACCTAATTCACCACCATAAAATGTATTGACTGCACTTACAATATAATCTTCATCCACATCCCTTGGACCAGCACTGAAATAAACACGATATGCCTTGGTTGCTTGTTGGATCTGTTCTTTGCTTCCCGTAAGTCCAATGAATTTAGGAGAAAATTCTGAAAACAATAAGAGATAAAAATCGTGAATAACATTTCTTTTATCTGGTATGCATTTTAGGCATAAGCAACCACTTGCCTTTAATATAACCAGCAACTGCTTTTACATCATCACGTTCTGGATCTACTGTGATAAATAGTGGCTGAATATTTGGCATATCCTTGTCAGCATCTACATCCAGAAATATAAGTTGTATAATTGAAGTACACGCGGAAACTACTCTGTTATTTCCATGTGCACAATTGGATAAGACATACCAATGGTATCCACTACTGTTGCCATTTTTTCCAACTCATCAGGGCAAATGTCCGGACAATGTGTAAATCCAAAATACAGCATCACCCACTGGCCCAAAAAATCTTTGCTTGAGCAAGGTTTTCCATTATGATCAATTAAATCAAAAGTGCCACCAATTGATGCTTTTCCAAGCGTTCTTTTACGTTCTCGTTCAATAGCTTAATGAAAGCAAAATAAACACATTATTTCCACTGAAACTCCTAACTTAATCAAACTCTCACCAACCATAACACTATAATTATTTACAAATTGTTGATAAAAATTGTAATCACCAAGTTCTTTTTCTCTCTTTACATAAAGCATTCCCAATGTTAAAGCTGTGCCAATGCCGGCTGTAATTGCTAGACTTTTCCACGTTACTGGCTGAAAATAACATTTAAAAGAATTAGTAAATAACTGACATAGTGAAGACAGTTTAAAATAATTCATAGATATGAAAGTCGTACCCCTATTCCTTTCCCTCTTGGTCGTTTTGGAGCAGGTGGAAGAGTCGAACAATAATTTCTCGTAACATTATTAGATGTGCGTGTACATAACCACTTGGTTGGATGAACAATAGCTATACCCTAATCATATACAATGTATTACAAAGTGAATCCATGATTAATTAAACCAGTGCTTGATTTGACTTTTCTGGTTCCTGAACCATAACATTGCATCATATCACAAATAAGAGATAACTAACTTGAAAAAGCATTAGCATACCTTCTGAGTAAAAACCTCACTCGAGAAGCATTTAAGAGATAACGAAACATTACGAATAAACATCATTTTAATGACAATAATCTAAAACTTATTATGAAACTCAACTCAAGTCTTCCACATGTTCTTCCCGATTTCCCGCAAAGGACCAGTGCTACCAGATTACTTAGTAAAAAAATCCCTAATTAATTGCTAAAAATCTTAAACAACTTAAAGCCCGGGAAAAATCAAAATTCGCTCCCAAAATAAATCCGAATAACCCATAAGACTACATTTTAATAATACCAAGAAATAATCCAGCAATATAAAGCAGATACTTTCGTTACTTTATTAAACAATGCTTTCGTAATTCGGAAATTATTTGTACGTTTATAAAACCTCGTTTTGTTATCATAAATCATAAATTCATAGGTTTTTCTCTTATAAAAGTATAATTTAAATAAAACCCTTTACACAGTTCCACAACACACCGGTTAAAAACTCTGTTTTATGTGATGAAAAGCTGAAAATCTTAATCAAGTAATTTTTTTGGGTTAATTGTAACAACAGCACACAGGTACACTCTTGGACAAGTCACCATTTATTATTTCTACAAAACAATTACATCTATGGAACGTGAATAAATTATGCTTGACAAAACGCCTTTAATGTAAAAAAATTGATCAGTTTAAATAACTCCCACTATTTTTGGGAAGGTTTCCATCGAAAATTGCATTCTTGAGATGGGGTTTAAATGTGACCCACCTGCCTAAAATGATAAGTGTCACACACAAGTAAAGAGGAAATGCAATTTGAACTTTGGTGTAAATCCACTGGTGATTTGTCATTGAGATCACTGTTTTGTTTGAGTAAATTAAGCAACAAGAAAACAAAGAATTCATAAAAAATTATAAACTTTTCAGCTGTCATCATTCACTGAAAATGTCCAGCCACCTCTGTTCCTGGTAAGCACAACATACAGTGGTAAAAAAAAAGTATTCATACACCAGCATTTTTGCAGTTTTGACAATTTGTAATGTGGATTGAGAGAAACTAAAATATACATTTCAAAGTAATTTATATAAATACACTTTACACAGTTAATTGCAAATATTTATCATTGTTTACCTTTTAAAAAAATAAAAACGAGATAAAACATTCATACACGTGGATGAAGATCTATGATAAAATGAAGATTAATACTTTGTGTAGGAGTTGAAAAGGTTTGGGATCGCAGAAAATTTCCTGTTCAAGGAAGACAACGTTCCTAAGCACAAAGCTCGCAAATCCATAGAATGGCTTCTTTATTATGCACCACGTTTATTGCCAACTCCTCCACAATCACCAGACATCAATCCCATAGAAAATCTATGGGCAGTTTTGGAGAGAAAAAATTTGGAAAAAAAGATGTTGTTCAAAACAGGAACTCATTGATATCTTGAAGTCTTCTTGGGAAGACTTTAGTCCTGCAATTACTGCGAATCTTGTGGATTCGACGCCTAGAAGGTTGCAAGCAATAATTAATGCAAAAGCCTTCACACCAAGTATTAATCTTCATTTTATCATAGATCTTCATCCACATGTATGAATATTTTTTTGTCGAGCTTTATCTCGTTTTTATTTTTTTAAAAGGTTAAACAATGACAAATTTGCAATTTATTGTGTAAAGTGTATTTATATCAATTACTTTGAAATGTATATTTCAGTTTCTCTTAAACCACATTACAAATTGTCAAAACTGCATAAATGCTGGTGTATGAATACTTTTTTTGACCACTGTAAGTGATTTTCAATTTGCAGTACCAATGTAAAATAACTTCTACATTTATTGATTGAATTTAGCAAATTAAGAAGCAGAATTTTTCATTGAAGTAAAAGCAACAATCAGCTTTTGGCTCCTTCAGCCTGCTTATAAGTAAACTTAAAATAAAAAGGTGTTTCGCGAAAAAGTTCCCCAAACTGGTTTTCGATGGAAAGTCTATTAAATCAATTTTTACTTATTATTGCTATTTTATTTCTAAAGGAAAAGGGAAATTATAAATTAATATCGCTTAGCCAGGAAACTGCTCATTGTCTGTTTTTTAAAAAAATGCAAGAAACTTCACTCAATAAGTTTATTTACAATGACAAAGTGATTGGGTGCAATTTGGCAGAACTGAGAAGTGGCTGCATGAATAGCGGCTACACAACCCAAATGGGAATGTATGGATTAAGATCACACACAGTTGTGTGAAAGTGGCCTCCACGACTGTTTTAAGTTGGTTTTTTTCTTACTAATTTTGCCCCTCTAAGCTATTCTTTCCCAAGATGGTAACAATTTCAATGTGGCGCTTACCATTTTCATTATTCCGCAATTAAAAGTGCCCCTTAAGGTACGGAAGAAAATGATTTCAGCTACCTTAAAATCCCATTTTGGTTTCAAGGGGAATACTCCGGAAATTTCTTAAGCTTGGTTTGCTCTTCATCTGTGTCATCCTTAGCGACGAAAAGTGTATGACCAAATCCACAAGCAATACTGTGAACATAGACGCTCTCAAAGGGTTTTACTTCCTGAGGTGTGGTGGATGACTTTGGTTTGTTTTCGCCATAACCCTAGAGATACATTAAAAAAAATGATAATTAACTTCAATAGTTTGAAAAACATATGTAAAATGCACATTTTGATATATAAAATTGCAAGAACTAATTTCACTTTTACACAATATGTTAATGCAGTTAACATTAATAGATATCACTTACCAGTTCTCCATATGTAGGGCTTGATCCCCAGCTGACAACACTATTGTCAGCTAATACAACGATGCTTCTGTTGCTGCAAGCGACTGCACGCACTTGCCAACCACTAAGATCATTGACGGGCTTTGGATACATGGTGGCTTCGCCGCCCATTTTATTTTGCCCCCAGAAGTATAGACAGCCTAAAAAAAGTTCATTTGTCACAGAAATGCAACAGAGTAAGTAGTGCACTGGAAATAACTTGTTTCAACATTAATTTAGGCAAAATAGCAATAAACTACTGTATTTTACGGACTATAAGACACCTTAATTTTGTAAGCAATTTTTTTTAAAAAAAGTGCGTTTTATAGACACAGTATAAAACGCACCTGAATTTTCGAGGCAATTTTTTGAAGAGAAAAGTGTGTCTTATAGTCCGCAAAATATGGTAATATACGACTCTTGAGTAGTAACTTTTGCTTGTTGGGAATGTTTGTTTTTTAACTTTTTAGCAGCATACACTAACGATGAGTGTTTATACAGTGTATTTATATATTTTTAAGCATTTCTTAAGCATTCAGAAAAAATTCTAAATAGGTACTTGGTCTGCTTACCCATTTCACTAACAGCCATGCTGTAAGTTCCTCCAGCATTAACAGATTTCACGCCTCGATTAGGGCCATCAAAAAATTTCACCAATCGAGGAATCATTTCATCTTTGGGTTCCGAATGACCTAGGCGACCGTATCCGCCAAAGCCCCAAGAATAGCAGCGTTTCTTATCATCCATTGCAATCTAAAAAAAAAAATTACCATTTAACTAATTTACCTTTTGACAGATGTGAAATCCTGAAAGCATTGAAAAACACGAATCTCACCGTGTGGTTGATTCCACAAGCAACATCTACTATATGCACATCATCAATCGGCATTATATGTCCCTCTCTGGTTTTCTCAATGAAAACACCTACACGTCGAGGTACCTGCTCACAACGGTAAGCCAATCTATTACTTGTCACAAAATAGCGACCATCGGTATTGTGCCCTAAAATGAGTAATGCAATTCATGTAGCAATAGGGCGAGGAGGTAATATTTAAGTACAGGAACATTGCAAAATAGTTCACCTAATTGTCCATATTCTGGACACCCAAAAGAGAACAGAAATCCTTTGAAATCGACCATCATGCTGTACTCTGCTCCGCAAGCAATTTTAATGATCGGCCTTCCTTTGAAGGTAACCTAAATGGTGATAGAAAGAAACTGGTTAAACAGAATGGCTAAAAATATTAAACTATATCAATTTACATTTGAGCTAAACAAATACATGAATGCAATAATTAAACATGGCTACAAATATATCTACTCATCTATCAGTACTTTCAAATTATCCCAGACTACCTAAAAACCGTTGGATGAGAATATCCTTTTGATTACTCACATCCCAACATGTTATGTTAGGTTATAGGGAATTTGGGAAAATGCGAAAGTAACCATATATCATATAAATAAAGACTAACAAGGGATTTTAATCATTCTTTTAACCTCACACAAAATACCTTTCCAAGTTAAAAATTATAAAAAATTTGTTTAGCAGCCTGCTTCCAGAATTAAAAAAATAAGCATATTTCTATCACAAAAAGTAAACAAGTAATAGGAAGACTCCTAGAATGTTGGGCTATACAACATGAGTGTAGGACAAATGTGCTGAATACAAATAAACAGTAGTAGCCACAACAGAACAATGGAACAAAAACTGCATAGTCAGATTTAGACGAACAGGGTAGCAGTAAAAAATTACAATGGTGGAACATGGCTTATATTACACAAATAAAGAGTACAAATCAGCTGCGTGACTTACCTTACTTGGAGTGGAGATCATTTGTTGGTTTCCACCGACCCCACACTGGCCACTTTTATTGTCACCAAAACTATATAAATGGCCATGATCTGCAAGAGATCAAAGGTTCCTAAATCTGCACATGCCCCACAGCATTATTGAATAATTAAAAAGAACGCTGGACCATTAACTTGACAACGTTAATAAAAGCAAATTTCAAATGTGGATCAGCATCACTTTTCTGATACACATATAAAAATGTCCTGTTGTGGCTACCTACCATGTGAGTAGTCTCGCAATCAATAAGTAGGAAAGCTTATTAAAAAATACCGAACTAAAGAACGTACTCGTAGTTGCGGTAAATTGATTTTCAAGACATTGTACGATTCAAACAAGTAATTCATCAATTATGTAAAATAATCTTATTAATGCAGGTAGTTGCACACTACACCCATACCTCGCTTTACAGCCTAGATAAGTTCTGGAAAAGATGGCCGTAAAGCCATTTAACGAAACGTTGTGGGCCGTAAATCGAAAAAAGAGCCGTGTAAAGAGCAGCCATATAGCGAGGTTTAGGTGTATTGCATTGCCAAATCGCAAACCTACTCTCACTTCCGAGTGATTAACACTGCGCGTAAATATGTAAATGAAAATCCCAAAATTTACTTTATGACATAAATTGTTTATATCGTGCAAAGCATTTACCTGTCTTTGTATTTAACTAAAAAATGTGACTTATAATGCTAAAAATTCAATTGTATTTCCCGACTTTCACTGCGATAGGACACCCTGTTTAAGCTAGTGTGTTCAAACCTCTAAGCTCTCAAACACACCCAGGTTAGTTCAGTTATAGAAAATTGAGATTCCATACAAACATATTTTTGCATTTAAATCTCACGACTGAGTTAATCTTTTTGCTGTAAATCTATGCTAAGCAAAGATCACCATGCATAAATAAATTGGGAACAAAACTACAGTGAAGCCATGTTATGATCAATGCATACCAATGAATGGGCGCACAACACGGACCTCACCTTGGAAGGGACTACAACTCCTGACGTTTGATTGCCTACCCCACATTGCCCTAGTTTGTTGTCACCAAAGCTGTAAACGTGACCATGATCTGCAGCAAAAAAAGAAAAGGTCAGATAGCACACATAGAATAAAATAAGATTGTCACTAGACCTGTACCGATTAACTCAACAGTCCCAAATTACTATAATCCAATGAAAACTCAATAAAAAACTTTTTTGAGTTATTCACATTTGCTATATCCATCATATACAAGTTAGCCACAAGAAACGCAATGGACCAATCAAAAGCGAGAAGAAACATTTTCCAAAACAAATATGAGGTAGCCCAAGGGACAGAAATCAATGTCCGTTAGTTAAAACGTGAAAATGCTTTTACATTTCCATACATTTGAGGCGATGCATGGTCCAGCGTACCTTGTCATTTATTTAAGGTAGAGATTGGACTTACCTGACAACACCAGTGTGTGAGAACGCCCACATGCGGCATCAACCCCTCGAACAGCTTTCAAGTCTTCTACATATGATGGAATGTCACGCCGCTTTGTGTCGCCATGGCCTAACTGTGCTTTATCATTGCGACCTGTGACAACATTCAACACAGTCAGTATATAATTGTCTTCAATTTTTTTTTTTGCAGAATTCTGTTTTGTCCTTACCCCAAGTCATCACTCGACCTTCCTCGGTGATGATGACACTATGACATGCAGCGCTTCCAGACACTACGGTTCGGATTCTAATGCCGCTGAGTGATTTTAGTCTGTGTGGACCCCATAAGTTACGACCTACTGCACCCTTTGCTGAAATAGAAAATAAAAGCACATGCATACGATATCACAGTTATAACTTTTTAATATTTTTTTCTATACATTTACAACTGTAATCAAGTTTATTCATACATGTTTTGTGTAATAAAACCAAAGTTTACAATGTCATGATATTTGTTTTTCAAATCCATCTTTAAATTTGGCAAAAATTATATTCTGCATAATTCTGTTGACAGAATGTCTTACAGAATTAAGTTGCTTAACATTTTGAAACAAATATTTTAATTTTTAGAATGACTGCATTGCTTCGACATCTAGTCTTGTAATGGATATGTATTTACCAGTCTTTGGTAGTTCCCTTCGGCCAATGAGATCCCAGTTTGAGCCACCACAAAATAGCAAAGTGCCACAGTTTTCACTTCCTTGCAGCCTCTAATAAAATTAAAATTGATATTTTATTTTTGAAAAATAAATAAAAAGAATAACACATGAAATGAACAGTGCAAATTGGTTAAGTAATGTATCTAAATACTACTAATTTCATTAATATACCTAGTTATCATTTATTTAAAATTCATTAGCATAAAAAGGGAGCAAACATTCTTTGGAATAATAATGTAGTCTTTATTCTTGCAGCAATGACACAGCCCTATTTGAATATAACCAAGATCCTTGGTTGTAAGACAAGTAAATTATGTATAATTATAATAGGTACCTTCAGCTGAGGGATACCTTAGCTATTCATAAAGGACGCCCCCAAATCTCCTACAAAAATGATCTAAAGACATGGGGAAGTTAGTCAATTTTTTGAATGAATTTTGGGGACGCCCATTTTTCATGGCCCCAAAAAGCGTCCTCCAGCCCTTGAGTGAGGGATTAAACAAGAATTAAACAGCACCTTTCCAAAAATCTAGAAATATAACTAAAAAACTTCTTAGCTAAGTATCTTTTCAAAAACGTGACTTTATACACTACCTAGTAAGACAAAAAAAAATGAATGGACGAGTTCATGCATAACACTTCAGGTTAATGCCCAGAAAGAAAAGTTGAATTAAATGGTGCATGGAAGGTCAAATTCAAAACTTTCATTACAAGATAAGTGGTATAATTGATGTAACGAATTTTGGCAGTGTTGTGAAATCCATTATTAAAGTTTAGGGGATCAAAGACATCTTTGGAAACAAAGAGCCTAATATTGATTAAAATGCAATATAATGCATAAAATGGAAAAAGAATTATTCTAATTTTATTTTTGGTTATAATTTCTTTTTTAAATGCATCACCTCTGGGATAATTTTTAAAAGAGCTTCTTAGAAATGATCATTCATTCAATAGAGCAGCGTCTACCAATTTAATTTGGACAATCTTGTCTGATCTAACAAAATATACAATTAACAGTTTAAAATATTTTAGAATAACTAAAAGCAATTATAACTACATTAGAAAACAGATCATAATGTCAACAGCACAACAACCAACAAGTGCATTTGCATTAAACGCCATGAACTGTCACTGTACATTTACTACCTTGCAAGCAACAAACATCAGGAGGAACACTCGTATAACAGCTGGCTTTTCATTGACATTCCATTGTCAAATACTCTATTGTCTGATTAGAACCTTGGATCCACACAAAATACTGACCCTCCAGTAGATTAGGGTCTAAAACTGGATGGAACCTTTTCCAAAAAGTTTTAAGAGACCATCTGTCTGCGGAGCAGTGCCACGCAAGGGCTACAGTAACTGATAATCTACCTACTCAGTTATATACACACATTTGGTATTATCTTTAAACTCAATGCAGCGCACGGCCTTCTTCACCAAAGAATCCGCCCCATACAACATGAATAGTGAAGGTATGCTCTTGCGAGTAAGGTCATTGTTCCCCCAACTTTGTTAAAATTCTTGGCCATTGCAATAAAAATGCAAATCGCGATTATAGCACACTGTCAAAAGATCTTAATTTCATAAGATGATAAAAATCCACAAATTGCTCATTGCTCGAATATTACGCCAAACATTATAATGATATAATTTAAAAAACATTCGTGTCAAATAAAGTAACCTAAAGTTTTTATCTGTTATGGGACAAATAGTTCTGACTTTTGAAGTATGGCAGGAAAAAATTCACCTGATACCTAGTCAATAAGAAGGTTAGGCCTTTTCCTTGTTATGAAAGGCGATCGATAATGACACAATGCATGTATGGCATTTTTTTCCCATATTCCCTACCCACAACTACCATAATAAGAGAAAACAGTTTTGGAACGTTATCCAAGCACAGCGTAACCTCATCCGAGAAAGTTGTTAAAAGTTAAGCATTACTCACAAACTTTTTTTTCTCCGTTTTTTCGGCATCGTCTGGGGTTGCCTCTTCATCCGTTGCCGACGGTCCTGGCCCTTCGCCGCCATTATCAGTTTCCTCTTTGTCGGTCAGCTCGCCGCTGTCATTGTTCGCCCCACCTTCCTCCTTTATTATTACATCATTTTCTCCTTCGGAATCGTTCTCCTCGCTGAGTTTACGCTTCCTAGATGACATTTGGTTGAAATCATATGTTAAATTGCACAAATAGACAGGGAGAAATTCGCACAAACGACTGGAAATGCCGCCAACTTCAGGAAACTAGGAGCACAGCAAGCTGGGCGCTTCAGCTATCGGCTAATCTTCGGCTGCTTAGCCGATCAAGCCGTTCATCCGTCTAGTGTTTGTTGAACTTTTCATTTTTGGATATTCATCATCCGTTTTTGTACTTTTTTCCCAATATCTCGTGAAATATTTATTAAACGAAAATGCCTGATTATCTTGGAGATGACATGCGAAAGGTGAAAAAGGAAGAGAAGCCCGAAGGAGAAAAAGAAATCAAATGTAAGTATTTTGACACTAATGTCAATTTGGTATATGCTACTCAAAACCAAACCTTGAAAACACATTATTGATCTAAAAGCCAAATGTTGATATATATTTGTCTAGTTTAGTTTGTATTATGAATTTTATTACACGATGCTTTCCTTAATAATCTCTTTACTGATTCCTAAAATCTTTGTATTTCAGCATTGGATGAGGGTGACATTGCACTTTTGAAAACCTATGTAAGTAAACATTTTCTTGACATTACTCTACAAGGTGTCCAGTAAAACATTTTTTTGTTGTTGCACATTTTATACAAAATAGTCATGAAAAAACAAAAGCATCTCGTGCTTATGCTTGTTCATTCGTCTCAAATAGGGTGCTGGTCAATACACAAAAGCTATCAAGACTGTAGAAGATGACATTACTGCAATCACTAAGCGAGTCAACGAATTAACTGGTAATTTCACTGTTACAAATAAAGACAATTCGTCTTGATGTTTAAAATGGACTTACACAAGCGTTGATGGATCATTTTTGTATAGGTATTAAGGAATCTGACACTGGATTGGCCCCTCCTGCACTATGGGATTTGGCAGCTGACAAACAAACGTTGCAAAATGAGCAGCCTTTACAGGTTGCTCGATGCACTAAAATCATTAATGCAGATTCGGATGATCCGAAATACATTATCAACGTGAAGCAGTTTGCCAAATTTGTGGTAGACCTGGCAGATTCAGTAGCCCCCACCGATATAGAGGAAGGCATGCGAGTTGGGTAAGCTGCTCTCATTAACTACAAAATGCTACTCAAGCATTCATCGGTTTATAAACTTAATATAAATTCTTCTTTCAAATCTAGCGTTGATAGAAATAAGTACCAAATCCACATCCCTTTACCACCTAAGATAGACCCAGCAGTAACAATGATGCAGGTGGAAGAAAAACCTGATGTTACTTACAGCGATGTGGGAGGTTGTAAGGAACAAATAGATAAATTGCGGGAAGTAGTTGAAACTCCATTGCTTCATGTGAGCATCCATTTTTTAAAAGTATTTAATCATGGTCGTGGCATACCGAGTCAGTGCTAAAAATTAGCCATTTTCTTTTCCAGCCGGAACGATTCGTCAATTTAGGAATTGAACCTCCTAAAGGAGTGCTTCTCTTTGGCCCTCCTGGAACTGGAAAAACACTATGTGCGCGTGCAGTAGCTAATAGGACTGATGCATGTTTCATAAGAGTAATTGGCTCAGAATTAGTGCAGAAATATGTTGGCGAAGTAAGGCAATTTTTTTTGGAAGCTTAGAATTATAAATACAGAATTTACAAATTGGGGTACTTTTTTGTTGTTGTTGTAGGGTGCCAGAATGGTGCGAGAACTATTTGAGATGGCCAGAACAAAGAAAGCGTGCCTCATTTTCTTTGATGAAATTGATGCCATTGGAGGCAAGTATCATATATGAATCACACCGATTGGCAGAAATACAACCTTGCCTAAAATCTCGTTTTTTATCTATAGGTGCCAGATTTGATGATGGAGCTGGTGGCGATAACGAGGTGCAAAGGACTATGCTCGAACTCATCAATCAGTTGGATGGATTTGATCCACGAGGTAACATTAAGGTTCTTATGGCAACAAATCGTCCCGACACTCTTGACCCTGCCCTCATGAGACCAGGTCGGCTGGATAGAAAGGTGGAATTCGGTCTGCCAGATCTGGAGGTAACACTTGCTCAAATTCAAATCCATCATTCTTACATAAAACATCAAGATTAACTAATATCGCTTTTCCAGGGTCGCACTCATATTTTCAAGATTCATGCCAGGTCCATGAGCGTTGAGCGGGATATTCGTTTCGAACTGTTAGCTCGCCTTTGTCCAAACAGTACTGGTGCCGAGATTCGCAGCGTATGCACAGAAGCTGGCATGTTTGCCATCCGGGCCAGAAGGAAAGTTGCTACCGAAAAGGATTTTTTGGAAGCAATCGATAAAGTTATCAAGTCCTACGCCAAGTTCAGTTCTACTCCCCGGTACATGACATACAACTAATAATTTAGTAGCGTTGATCGTATGGCTAGGGTTATTGTGTATTGTGTTAGACTTGAAATAAAATATATTCAACAACTAAGTTTAAACACATTGAGTAATTGACTAGAAATGAGCTTGCATTCTATTATTTCAAAGGTGTCATTTAATTGAAAAATAAGGTAGTCAAGTAATGTAATTGGTTGGGTGGACAAGGAAGAGGGACGATTAATCCCGAGTAAAAAACTAATATTATCAATAAAATCCACAATGGTAACATATTTAACTTATTATTTAAAATAATTTCTAAAAAATGTGTAAAATGTGATTTCTGATTTTTGTCAGAAGTGTACCAATGGATTTTTAGTTGTTACATGTCATTCACATTTGGACATTGCAGCCAGTGCTAGAACTATTGGGTAGCAAAAACAAGCAATGTAGGGACCTCAATCAAGGCTTGCAGGAGCCCTTCCCGAGGGTGCTTATGCCCAGGTCCATATTTCTGTCTTTTGACGTAGTCTTACGTCTTTAATTTATTCATAGGGTGTAAGTTCACCCGCGGCTGTATACGTGTGGTGTACCAAAATAAATGCTGCTTTTTAGCAATTTTAGTTTGCCACTGCATGACTACAGCTTTCCGAGTTTTTGGAATATCTAGCTCCCCTGATTGTGACTCCAAAACAAGCCAATATGAACTTTCTTTCAATGTAAAGGATTAATGTAAAAAAAAAAAACTTATTCTCAAAGAAAAAAGCCCTTGCATTTAGAAAATACAAATTCAAATTACTTTTTTGTGTATCACTAAATAATGATTAAAGTCGTTAGTAGATGGCGCTAGTAGCGCTCAGGGAAACGTAAACAAAAATGATAGTGCTCCGTAATTAGTATGTCAGTTACGTACCTAGGGCGACCCTTCAAGCAATATTGTTTTTAGTTTTTATTTCGGCGTTTATAATTATACAAATAAATGAACAAACTATGAGTCTACTATGGCGAAAAAGTAAGTCCAAGATTATGTTCGCTACAGTATATTTACACTGAAAAGTCACAATGTCAAAAATCAGCTGTTGCACTATTTGGCTAGTTTGTGTTTTAGTTGTTTACATGACCGAAATAAATGATAATGCTTTTCAGCTTCTCTATTAAACAAAGAAGATGCTTTGCGAGATACTGCAACCAAAAACACGCTGACCCAGGGTCTTGGAGTAGCTGTAAAAGCCTTACAGGAACAGCACATCAATTCCAATGAACCAATTCCTAGGTTCGAACATGATTTCAATATAATACTAAGGCGTGTGAGATTAATTATGATGTTCTTGGATTATTGAAATCACTCCTATTTTTTTCCTATTATTATTGAAACTGCTAGACCTCCCACTATAAAATATACCTAGCAAGCATGAATTGTGTCAATAATGAGGATACAAATGGAACTCGTTGTTTAGCCCGAGAAATGTCCAGAAATTCTAAAAAAAATTCCTTTAGAGATCCCTTCTTTATTTGTTCAAATCAAAGCTGAATTGTTGTTGAAATTGAAAACTAGCACGAGGAACACTGATTATACTAATAATATATTCCAGTGGAGATTATTCCAATAATGTATGTCATTACTTGGAAGCTATTTTTATCCATGGACTCAAGGATACCTTTTTTGACAAGGTTTCAGCTATACTTGCCAACAACACTGATAAAACACCAGAACCGGTAACGACCAAGTTACCTTTTTTATTTTTCAAGAATAGCTAGCAAATCTACGTTATTTGATTAATCCTTTTCTTACTCTGGCAGAATTTTTGGTTGTTTCTCATGGTTTTCACACACAAAGACGTGATATCTCAAATTAACAATCTAGGTCAGATTAATACTGACATTGGCCGATGTCGTGTAAGTAACAATTTGGAAATCGAATAAACAAGAAATTTAAATGAATGAATGAAAATCTTATTATTTTCTTACATCAGGCATGGATTCGTGCAGCTTTGAACGAGGGATTGCTGGACAGTTATATGGCGGCAATGGTTCAGGACAAGGCTACAATGGAGTAGTTATTGTTAACAATATGTAGATATTGCATGACAATTGAAAGTACCCAGATGTAACTTGCACTTGATACCTTCCATTTCTTTCACCTCTCCCACCACTATAGATATTACTACAAAAGCACAGCATACCTCAGAGATGCCGAACAGCCTGATATAATGCGGAAATATGTTGAGGGTGAATATTAACTTCGCTAAGGTTCTTGTTTAAATGCGTTGCACTATAAATAACAGGTTGGCATTGCTACTTGCAGGATTAAACCTGTTTCAGTTTAAATTGGCATGCAATTCACACCTATTGAACATGTGGACGTCAACACCACTCCTTTTGTCTGGCGTGTGGAACCCACCAATTGCTCCAGAACCTGTTTTGACTGGGATAGATGTTGGTGAGCTTAACAGTCTTTTGTGTCAAGAAAATTCAGTTATAATTTCAGTTTACTTGATCATAGAACAACAACTAATTTAATCCTCTACATGTACTATTATGAAAGCTTCTTGCTTGGATGAAAACGGTCAGCCCATGACACCAGATCGGAGAAGAAAACCACGGGGCCGACCTCTACCCGAAAGAGAACGTGGACCTATTGATTTCATACAGAAATCAGCCAGTGAAGCTGGCTCCGAAACATCTAGCATCGCATCTTGTCCAGATCCTATGCCACCTCTTCATGAGCTCGACTATGACGAGAAACTGAATTTGGTCCTTAAAATCGAGGATGACATTCACAACGTAATTGATCTTAGGGAAGCGTTCACATCAAATAACATGAGCCAGCATTCCAGTTTAAGCGATCTGGCAGGCGGCGTGCCCATAGGCAACGATCGGGATGACAGAGCTATAGTTCCTTCCACTAGTGTGAATGAAGATTCTGGTATGTATTTAGATGAAGAGAGTATAGAATCACAGAATGCAGCAGTGGGAAACAACCTCTTTGGTCGAACAGGTTGGTCCTCCTCCTTCGAAGAAGAAACACAGTTAAAAGCAAAGAAGCAAGAATTACAAGCCTCTGATCAAGATGGTGAGACATTTCTTTACCTAAATGTATTGTTTGTTCTGTATGCGCCGTAACTATTTTTAAGTCGCTACCGACCCCAACGGGGTTTTAGTAAAAATATAAAATTGCAGGCTATTTTCTATTTATGGCCATAAGCTCAAATCGAGAAAACCTAATCAAGATAACATGCTTGCATTTACAGAAAGCTTTCAAAGCCTGCTTCAAAACTACAGCCCGATCCACTCATCAATAATCCGTACTCCAGATTTCAATGACATGCTATTGAGTGCAGCTATGACAATATCAGATGAAGAGTTTCCTAAAGAGCAACAGACACAGGTGGGGATCTTGCCATTTTCTAACATTTTCAGCCAACGTTTGATCCCTTACACTTAAAACTTTTTAAACAAATTCAGACATCACCACCTTCTTCGTCAGCAGATGAAACCGAATTTGAGATTTTGCCCAAGTCATGTTCGATCACATCCTCCAATGCAGAGCAGGCAAGTAGTGATTCCAAAAGCAGTTTTAGTATACTAAAAGTCCCTAGTCTACATTCAGTTAGAAACCACTTTTTCTGGAGTAAATTAGGTTGTTATGGGCACAACTAACTTAAATTACAATACAAACAATAGTTTCCTGGTTTGAGAATTTGAAGATAATTTACTAACAATTTTCAACTTTTAACCACCCTTTAGAGAACTCGAGATCTTCTAGCAATAATTGGCACGATTCGAAATGAAGTAGGTTTGGATGTTCAAAATTATCAGTGCAAGGCTTGCGGTCGCCCAATTGGAATGAGTAAATATTACATTTTTTGTTTTAAAAATTCTAAATTCTTGCATACTCATTATTTATGTAAAATGTTTTGTTCAGTTTATGGAAAAGCTCGAGTATGTGCATTTGATGGCTACTCCTACTGCTATGAATGTCACGAGAATGATGAATACTACATTCCGGCACGAATAGTGCACAACTGGGATTTCAAAAAATACAAAGGCAATTATTTTAACCCTTAGGTTTAAACAAACAAATTTGAGAATTAGACTTAAACCGAATTGTTAATTCTTAGTTTCTAAGCATACGAAAGCGTTCCTGCAACAGATCGAGGAAGAACCACTGATAGATATCAGGCAAACAAATCCTCAGCTTTACTCAATCTCTGATGAAATGGATGAATTACAAGTATACCTGGACAGTTAATTTTTCCAACTTTGTTAATTTAAGATGTATCATTCACCACCATATGTTTGTTATTGCTTTCAGAAACTGCGCACACAACTGAGTTACTTGCGCTCTTATTTGTTTTCATGCCGGGAATCGGTGGCCGAAGAAATGCGAAGGAAGCTCTGGCCCAAGGAATATCTTTATGAGCATATCCATCTTTATTCTTTATTGGTATATCTTCATTTTTTATTTTTAAATGAATTATAAAAATAAAAATCCAAAGATATTTTCTTACAATGATTTCTAATAATTTTGAATTGCTTAAGCAAAATGATGATTATCCTAATCCAGAAATCTGCAAACTATTTGGTAGACGAGCTACTAATAACCTTGACTTGTTTAATGTTTTTAACCTCTGTTTCTTTGACAATTTGTTTTGCAGGATTTGGTCCAGATCCCTTCCAGGTCGTTAGCTCAACTTCTTACCAAAATAATCGCTGCTGCCAAGCGGCATGTCAACGAGTGCAGACTGTGCGCACAAAAAGGTTTCATCTGTGAAATCTGCAATAATTCTAAAGTAATTTTCCCATTCGAGCTGGAAAACACTTATAGGGTATGTAATGCAATCATATCTCACTAGAAAGATGCTTGCATTGGTTAAAAAAAATAACTTCCTATTTTTGGTGTTATAGTGTGAAAGATGCCTTGCCGTATACCATTCATTTTGCATGAGAGAATCAAAACCTTGCCCCAAATGTGAAAGAAGAAAGAAGCGGAATGATCACGAAGATTTTGCCTGGAATGCTGATGACTGAATCAATGGGAATAGGAATATGTGGATTTTAATTTACGTTTAGTTTTAAGCATTAAGCACAAGTAAGACACATATAGTTTTGCCATGCTTAATCCTTTCCTAGATTTTTAATTTAAACTTGTATGTTGACCATTTGAAAGTGTACATTTGCAATTAATTGTCATTATTTTCAATGAATAAAATCTTATGCTGAGAAATACTAAGCTTTTCTAAATATTAAAAACCATCATTAAAGCTGACACAAGAAGACATGAATACACTTTTGCATATCATTTGCATCAGAAGCAATGTCTTCAGTTTCAAATGTTTCCCAGAAGCGATTTTTCGTGAATGTACTTATTTGCAATTCTAGGACACAAGCTACATATAAAGTACAAGCTGCAACATAATTATCAAAATCATCCAAAGGGTGTCCAGTAAATTTGCTGGAAGGAATATTGGGGATATAACGTACCCCAAACTTGGAAAAATTTCTGACATTTCCATATTTATTTAGTAGGGTTTTACAGGAATTAGTAGACGATTGGAATCTCATAGGAATGTCATATGCAAATATGATTTCCAACCTGCAATTACGAGTGTTTTTCAAGCAAATACTAGGAATAATTCCTTCATAAATTTGACGTAAGCATGACGTAAAAAAAAAAAAAACTCCTCTTCGCAACTGAACATTTAAGAATACCGGCAACAACTGAGTGAATACAACTACAAAATATCCTAAAGGTTGATTCTAAATACATGTAGACACACATTAATTTACATATCCTATAGTAGGTATTGGTTTCTTGGTTAGCCCCGAGGCTAGATAGAACATGCTTGGGTTGCGAAATACGCTAGTGCAAAGTTGTGAACTACTTCTATTACAATGAAAGAAGGAATGAAAAAGTCAATTCTGTGTACTTACAGGTTAAACTCCGTAGCTTATTATCAGGTTGTCATCGTAGACTTCGTCAATTTCACAATTTGCAAAGAATCAATGAAACATAATTGAGTGAATCAGACACCGCACATCTTGACACAGATCGCGCCACAAAAGTCGAAACGAAGATAGTGTGGCCAGATAACGAATGCAACATACCGAGTATTCTGACGCTTATTAACAATAATGTTGAAAGAATGAAATTGAATTTTGGACAAAATTAATTATTTTTGGAATTTGAAAATTGCTATTTAAGCAATTTCCTAAAGGATTAAAGATCATATAAACGAATTTAGAAATAGTTCAAAGACTAGAGCGTGACACGAATGACATCACGCATTCCACGTTTCAACCAATAAAACAGGACTTGAAAGTGGGCAACCAATCATGGAAACAACGGCGAAAATTTAAATCGACAACATCTCTAGGATCCGCCATTAGTTGACGATAGTTTCTTCCAATTTGGACGTTTTGTTTTTGGATTGCGATTTTACGGTTTTATTGAAATTTTTACAAGATGACTTCCCGAGCCATGTCCATGGTAAGAATCCTAATATATCAGAAGTATGCTTACATTATTGAAAGTAAAAGGGAATACTGTTCAATAGTCCATTGTAAGCTATAGGCTTGATAATTTGTACACGTTTCAATGATTTCTTTTAAACGTTAACCTTAATATGTTAAACGCGTGCTTCTTTAGTTGCCTGTATTTACCGTTTTTTTTATGTGTGAACAATGATACATGCGTAAAATATGTATAATGGTGATTACCTTCAGTTTGGATCGACTACTCTGATCATCCTTTGTCCCAATACGCTTATTATTCATTGGGCAATTTATATAAATTTATAATTGCTATGCCTATAAAGGGGAGGCTTTTTATCTGTTAGGGCTAAAGTTGCTCAGTCTCCCCTGTAATGGGCGTTGGCTAAATGTGCTTTCTTCAGTAAAATTCTCCACTGATTCTTCAGTGGACTTGCTACGTGGTATCTTTGTAGTTGTAGGGACAAGATATTGCACAAGTCATTAGTATATCCCTACTTTTATTACTAGCAGATTTGTTGTCCATGTGGCTAATTGCTTAACTGCACATATCAAAAGTATTAATTGCATCCTAACCTGGGTAGTCTCCACTTCAGCATGTATGGGAAAATATAATGCATTAAGCTCAAATTTTAGATTCTAAATCCCAACTTTTTTTCATTGCAGGTTATCCGTAATCCAGGAAACGGCGTGTCAAAGGGACCAATTATGTCAAAACCTTTGGTAGCGAGGCGTCAGGCTTTAGGAAGCATTGACAATAAAGAAAAGGTAGTACACTTGTTCAATAAATTATGTGGCATCACATTGGGGATTCCGAATCCTGACTAAACCTCATAATCAATATTATTTCTGCTTGATCTTGAAAGATAACTGAAGATATAAGAGCAAAAAAGGCGCCAATTAGTAAAGTAATTGTTCGTCAGGAAAAACAGCTGGTAAAGATTGCCTCGCCTGCACCGATGGATATCAGCAAAGTGGAGGAGATAACTGCTGCATTCTCCAATCAGCAAATTGGAGTAGAAGATGTAGATGCGGAGGATGGTGAAAATCCTCAACTAGTTAGCGTCTACGTAAACGAAATTTACGATTACCTTCACATGCTAGAAGTGGGTACTTTTTTTCAGTCTAATGTTATCTGCGTTTACTCAGTGCATGAGCTCTAAATTTCTAATTTTGATTTTTAGCTTAAATACCCGATTAAGCCAGACTTCCTGAAAGGGCAAGTTGTCACTGGAGTCATGCGATCAATTCTGGTAGATTGGCTATCTCAAGTGGCCACTCGCTTCCAACTCCTCCAAGAAACGTTTTATTTGGCAATTGATATCATAGACAGGTTTCTGCAGGTGAGTAACTTTGGACCAGATTTTTGGTTTCTTTTTGCCTATTAGCAGGGAAGTGATGTTAAACAAATTCTAAATTTGTATAACTAGATTCAAGAAGTAGCCAAAAATAAGCTGCAATTGGTTGGCATAACTGCCTTGTTTATCGCATCCAAATACGAAGAAATGTACTCTCCGTCAATTTGCGACTTTGTTGACATCGCTGACAATGCCTACCAGCTGGTAGAAATTAAACGGATGGAGATTTTAATTTTAAAGAAACTAGATTTTAACTTGGGGAAACCACTACCATTGCACTTTCTCAGGCGTGATTCAAAGGCTGGAGAGGCAAGTATTTTTGTTTAACTTGTAGCAATCCTTGCTAAACCCAAATCTAAGATTGTGCATTTTTCTTTCTTTCCACAGGTTGATGCGACTACCCATACTCTGGCAAAATTTCTGATGGAGTTAACAGTTGCTAATTATGACATGGCACACTATGCTCCATCAGTTATTGCAGCATCAGCTCTATGCCTTGCAATGAAGCTTCTGTACAGTGCTGAGTGGGTATGTATAAATGTCTGTAATCAAGAGTTAATTAACAAACGAATATTTCTCTAATTCTTATTTTTGTGAAGACTGTAATCAAGAGTTAATTAACAAACGAATATTTCTCTAATTCTTATTTTTGTGAAGACTCCAACCCTAGTTCACTACAGCAAATATGCAGAGAAGGACTTGGCCATAGTAATGTCGAAAATGGCACGTATGGTAATAAAGGCTGAAACCCACAAATTACAGGTATGCCATGATGTGATGATGCAACAATTCTCTTAAATTACATGTAACTAATTCTTTTCTCTCCCCTAAAGGCCATACGTCAGAAATACGCCAGCAGTAAATTTATGAAAATCAGCTGCATTCCAGAGTTGAGATCTGAGAAATTAATGAAAATTGCCAATTCTGTGCAGTAGATTAGAGGGAAGATAAACTCACTTATTTAGCAGAATACCTAAGTTGCATGCTTGTATATAAATATTATGTTCCTTCAAGTTTGTGGTTAGCAGCTTTAGTGTGACTGGAATACCAGGCTATGTCTACTAAGGCTGTTTGGCTAACTATGCTGAAGGCAACTAGTAAAGCTTTGTTTGTATATATTTTAGCTGTTTTTTTATTATCAGAATATTTAAGGGAACATAAAGTTGGCTTTACCCTATACCTATTATAAATCTGACAATGTGTGTCTCAATGCTGTGTGCAAATGTAAGAGCTGACCATCCTTGAAAATAATAAATCTTGTTTTTAACTTGAACATTTGACTGACGAATTAGTTTAACATGTTACATTTAATCTGGGCTTGTTGTAATTTCCCCCAACATTTTAGTTTGCAAAATGATTACCCAACTTAAGTAAACATTTGTGGATATTTTATGTAAATCTGCGGGCTAGCCACTTGTTAGATAAGTACAAGGATGGTTTCTTAAAACATCTGCTCTTACAGTGTTTCTGTCAATATTTCCTCTTACATTCTTAACATATGTACAATTAAATGCTCTGAGGCACACAATCATATTAAGGCAGCTAAATGAAATGCAGATTAAAAGATGGTAACTGAAACAAAACCCAATTTCAATACACCTTTGTCATGTTGCACATTTATTAAATTTGAGCAAAAACAAGGGTCACTTTAACAGAATAAAAACTAAGTAGCTTGCCTATGTACATAATGGAATTCTCGGTTGGCAAGTTTGATATTCCAGCACCAACGATCCAATACTTATCACGACTTGATTTATAAAATCAACCGCAATAATATATATCTAAACTTAAAAAAATGTTAATAAAAGCACCTCAATGAATGCTCTCCAGCAATATCTTTTACCAACTCTATTCAGTCTATTGTATGCTGCATGTGCTTGCAGACCATTGGCAGCAGATACAATTCTGGTTGAAAGCCCTTGGTGGAATAAGGTCCAGATCTTCATCACTTGGTTTAAGGGCTGAATTAAAACTGTTTTTATGGAGCTGCTTTGACAGTTCTTTGGCAGAATGGTATGTTGCTGCAGGAAGGAATTCATACTCGTCCTCGCTGCAATATTAATATACTCATCTATAAAATGCATGGCTAGACTTAATTGACACATTTGCACATGAGGTGCCGACATGAGCAATAGGTATTGTCACACCGTGAATTATAATCCTAGCTGAAAAGTGTGTTTGGTCATATTTCACACCTATAAATTTAGTTTTGATGTCTAATTTGACCATTTTTTGTTTGTGTCGCAAATTTCAACATCAAACCTTTATTCTACCAACTAGCACCTGGTCACATAGCATGCGATTTTTAATCTGATTAGGGCGAAATTGGCCATGGAAAATATGTATTGTCGCTATTTTGTTTGATCTTTTGTAATATAGTATTTCGCACGAAAATTTTATTTGCAATGCAGTAGAACCTCTATATTCGACCAAAAATCAAATGTTAGTCATGAAAACGTCCTAAATTTTTCCAAAATTCCCAGTGGCAATAGAACATTGCTGTAGTTAAATTGGTCTGTTAAAGTGCATTTGGTTACTAAAATGCTAGCCTAGTCACTGCGTCCAGCAGCCTTGAAAATATGGAATTGTGCTTGAAATTCGTGTTAAACACTAAGTTTACATCTGAATTTCTTGCCCAAGTGGGGAAATTTCCTTTAATCGAAAAAATACCTTTAAATTGCTGCACAATGTTTCAGACTCGTTGGAAAATATATTTTAGTAATACAGTGGAACCCCGATTCTACGTTTCTCATAGGACCAGCAGTAAAAAGCGTACGAAACGGGAAAACGTTAAATCGGGGTTACAAATAATATAGGCAATTTCCACGGACCAGCATAAAAGGACGTAGGAAGCAGGATAACGTAAAATCGAGGTTCCACTGTATATGCTTGAAATTTTTCCAGCAGATTTACTGTACACCCTGATAGTCTGAATCAGCAATAACGTTGGTTGAAAACGCATAACACACACATGTGCAGATAGAAACGTCCTTCAAACTTTGCAGAGAATTTGTCATGATCATCCCTATTGACATCGATCACCAGAATTGAAGTTAGCTGATGTTTTATTATGGAAGGTGACTTCCATTATAAGCAAGAATTTGTTTCCTCCTGTTCAGCTTCTCTTGCGATCGCTCCTCAGTAAAAGTAATGTACCATTTACATTTTTTTTATTTAATACCAAATTAGGGGCGGGAAAACGAATACTCTAATTTGAAGTAATGAGGTAAAGATAATTGATTCTATATTCTTAAGGTTCAATATGCCCCTATACATCAGGAACGAATTAACAACGAATATAGAGATTGCACTGCATATTTTTCCTTATTATTTTTAAAAGCTTGTCTTTATAATTATTATTGTTGTAAGTTTTTAAATTGTACCTAAGATTAACATGTTGGCAACTAAGGACTTTCTGCTCCAAATTTCTAACCCTTGACTGTGCCCTTGGTGGCATATAAATCTTTAACTATTGCATTTCCAACATGACTGCATAATTTTACTCTTAAAAGAGGTCATCTTTGGAAATGCACTGCAGCGCATGAACTACAATTAATGTATTTAAACTTGTGGTCAAAACAGCCACATGGGAGGTGAATGATTGTAATCTGAATAGTGGCAATTAATGCCTACAACTAGCGTAGAATATGACATGACTGGTATTGGATAATCAAAATATAACTATATGCCTACCTGCTATCAGACTGCCACATAACCAACGGTTGTTCGGCCCCATCTCTAAGCGGAATGTTGAGCTTGTTTGGAACATTCAATCTACAATAAGCATACGTTAAAAACTGGGGTATACATCTTTACAAGTGAAGAGAAGCCATATTTACAAGTACCCTTGACATTTACCTGCTAATTGACATCAAGCTCTTTCGAGGTTGCTGATCAACAGTTCCATTTGATGAAGAATGAGATTTTTTAGCCTGTTCAATACGTTTTTCTATTTACCAAAGCAAAGTACGTTAAAAAATATAAAATTCAAAAGAAACTGCTCAAGAATTATGGTTTTCAAAACTATTAACCGATTCTCTTCTGCAGGAAAGCTGCATTTCTCGTGGACTTGACATAAGACCCATTATTATCAGAGTCTCCTGGACTTGCCTGGGCATCCTGAAAAAAAACCCCCTAAATAATTAATCATAAATTCACTGTAATCGTCTTCAGGAAATCTGGGATCAAGAACGTCCAGTTCCACCTCCTCTTGAGGGGTCTCTAATTTGCAAAGAACAAGGGGTTTCTAAATGGGACCTCAGCTTAAATTCGCAATCAAAAGTGCTGCAAATTTAGGGTATTCTCGCCCATCTTTAAAAATTCCCTCTGAACTTAAGGACAGGCCGGCACATAATGGTAATGAGCTGGGATAGATTTAATTCAATTATCACAGTAAATAATTTTCAATGGAACTGGCATTCCAGGCATTTTTCTGGAAATACGTCACTGAGGGAAAACCAGTCGAGATAGTGAACCAAGGTCTCCAGATTGCCAAGCAGATATATAGCATTACCACTAAGCCCACCAGCCCGAAAGCTAGACACTTGAGCACATCCTTTTTGCTCAAGAGACTTTTGGACTGTTGGTGTCAAATGTCATGCCCTCATGCAGCTTATATCAAGCCATATCTGATATCTCTCCTTTGCAACATCAGATATACTCATGAGATAAGTTCACTTGAAGAAAATATTCGAAACGCATTTAATTCAAAGAGTAAAATTGCAATATTGAGTGAAAATTATTGCCAAACATTATATAATATTATGTAATGTTATATAGTTAATAAATCAAAGATATAAATTTTGTCTAGTTGATATATACTAAACACCTTCCACTTGTTGGCTCAAAAATGAACGTAATATTGGCTCAAAAAAAATAAAAAAGAACAATTAATACGATGTCTGTTGCATAGTTTGACGTATAAGTTTACGATATAACATTTGGCAAGCATTACATAACTATAAAACATTCAAGTTTGAAACACGCAGTGTTAACCTAGCACACATATGGTGCCACTAAACCATAAACCGAAACGTACCGGTGTTCGATTGATCGGTGTGTTTTCGTCTGGTTCCTCAGGTCTCACGTCGCCACTATCAAATCCACTATCCTCCATTATAGAACATTTAATTACAACTTAATTTTACTACGACTACGTAATTCGAGGGATCCATGTGGGGGAAACGCTTCCCAGAAAACTCGAAAGCCTCGAACTTTAACTCGTAGTTTAAGCCTATAAAATTTAGTACAACTTTCAACTGCAAGGAGCGCTGTACTTAAAACCTCATAATCCTAACCTGGTATGCTTACAAAAGTACACAGTAAATTCAAATTTTGTCTAATAAATTGTTTTGAATAATGTAGGTTTTTTTTAGGCAATTCCCGTAATTAAATAAATAAAGCGGATAATGAACAATTGCTAATTCTCTCCCAGCAGTTGTTTATTCGTTTTAACATTTTATCTAAAAATAGTTAACATAATTTACTGATCTCGAATTCATGATGCAACATGTTGAATTCTGCAAGTTACAAGTTTCTTGTAAACATAATAATAATAATAAATTAACTAAGAATGAAGGTTTTTACCTAATTGTCTAACTTGGCTTCTAAAAATTGCTTGAATAAGCAACACAATTAGACATAGCTTTCTTAGTGTATAAATCAAAACAATAAGAAAAACTATACGAAATTAAAAGATAGTTTTGTTTTGTTTACGGTAGAGTAACCTAGTTGCATATAAATAAAATTCATATTCACAGTGCAGGTAAGACTTGAGTACCTGTCGGATATCTGCAGATATATTGCGTGGTCGTTGGAAATTTGAAT
Organism: Julus scandinavius; assembly: GCA_034696685.1. Lineage (NCBI taxonomy): Eukaryota > Metazoa > Arthropoda > Diplopoda > Julida > Julidae > Julus > Julus scandinavius. The sequence continues at coordinate 10,984 of JAQGAE010000207.1, read as the reverse complement.
TTATTTTCGGATCTGAAATTTATCAAGATACAATTTTTAATAAGAATTACTTTAAAATGATTTCAATGTAAAATACAAAAATAAATTCTTTACATAACAAAACAAACAACATTTATAAAAATGTTTTTCACCTTCGCAGAATTTATGAAAGTTTCTTGAGAGAATCACAGAAACAACAGATTCACCCGACTGCATATAGCCACACACACATGAGAGTTGGTAGCAATATATATAGAATCATCCTCACCTTTTAAGACTTCGTGATAGATTTTCTTCACTCCAGTGAAATACATTGGAACTTCATTTTCTAAAACGTCCAATGTTGCGTTCATATCTTCCAAAATTCCAACCACTGAAAAATATTTCTTCAAGTTTCTAATTGCTTGGTTCAATGCCCATCTATTATTCAACTGCCTGAACAATACAAAAAAAGACAACACATTTTTATGAACCAGTCCGAATAAGTTATGTTATTAAGGTAAAGCAAGATCAGAACGTACATGCATTCTCTCTCATGTCCACAAAAATAAGGTATGGTAAGGTCATATTCATGACCATTTTCAAAATAACATTCTGTACTTTTTTTAAATACGCACGTTTTAAGTATCTAAAAGTAAAGCAAAATTCAATCTGTGACAACCCATGTCAAACAAAAATGCAGGATTTCATGCAAATGAAATTTACCCAATGTAGCCAATCTGCAAGTGAGACAATCACAAGCCCTTTTCGCTTTAGATGCTGGTATTCACTCATCAAATTGCCCCTTTTGTAGAAAAACCTCGAAATCATTTTCTCCACTGGGTCCCTGATGAGGCTTATGTAAATGGGGAAGGGAACATCAAAGCTAAAATAATAGTCTTGAATTTTAATCTCATCCAAAATTAAACTTCATATGTACAGCAAATATGACAGAATGCACGAATACTTACTGACTGTAATTAATGAAAAAAACATGACGATCAAATGATTGGGGCAAAGACCTGCTTCTTACTTTATTCATCACATTTCTCACCATATCTTCCTAAATAAAATTCAAAAATATGGTTAACATAAGCTAGTCTGACGTATCTGTACAGATAGTACAGACACGAGTAGACCATTTATGTTTTTTTGCTCCAAAAACATTATTTTTGAGAACGAGTTCCCAAAATGTGTAGGCATTCAATTAAGACCACACGGTTCTGTTAAAGGGACAAATTCTCTGTCGATTAATCACCAAATCACAATGTTTCCCTGGCCTAAGTTTTATCGTTAGCTGTCGATTTTCATTGCTTGGTGAATTACTGTGAATTGCTTTTTTCAATGTTATCGGCAATTACTGTACGTCATAAATTAAATGTCATAACAACAGCTAAGGTCATCAACTGTGTGCACTAAAATATCACCTTTGCTACGTTGATGACAATTGCTCAAATTGAAATCCGAATCCACTCATTTTTTGTGAAGACAGCAGCTAAATGATAAACCGTTGTTTCTCGTAACAAATATTTTACTATTAATGAGAAAAACATGATTCATTTACTAAATTAAAGTATGTATGCAACCTTTCATGGCACATATGCTTGGCAGGAAAGCTAACTAAATATACAGGGTGTGAAGTAAATTTGATGGAAAAAAATGTAAGCACATTTCAAATATATTGCTGCGAGATTTTGTGAGCAAAACAATAAATTTTATTTCACTAATAGGGCACACAAAATTTCGGCAAAGCAACAAAAAGGTCTGTTCAAGACTTCAAGTTAGGCGTGTACAATGATGAAGTCAAAACTTCGTGCATCATATCACAGATTACCGAGAGATTAGTGAAATCTCGCAGTAATATATTTAAAATAATATGCAACCACTTGAAGACATGAAATTTCAATGCTCGTCCTTTAAACACAATATGCACGATAGGTTGCAGGAATCCTAACAAATCACTTCACATACATAGGGTGAAAATATTTTTGTTCACCCTGTATATTAACGGGTTTACTAAAATTCCAATACATATTTTGTCCAAGGTTGAAGGTTTTACCATGTTTAACTTTGATATGACTCCGTAACCCAGTTAGCTAAACGGAACAGTACACTAGAACATTTTTGTAAAGAAAATATTTGTCATGCATGTCTATACATCTTTAGGATTCTAGTTTCCTTTTTCCAAAGGACAAGATAATTGCGAAACTTGTAAAGATAAGATAATGAGAGAATCACAATATTGTCAAAACATATTGTACGTAATTCAATAAGGAGATATACTGCTATCAAATCAATCCATTATTTGAAAACGTCAAGACTCAATCGAAAATGACTGAATTTCTGACATTACCAAAATTAGTTCAAAGTTCAGCCATACAGATAATATCAAGTTATTTGTAAGTGCACGTGCATACCTGCTGCGATTCCCGTAGTCTCCTTTTGCTCTGAAACAACCGATTGTGGGTAAATTTGTTTGGTTTCTGAAGGGCCTTAATAACGTACACCAAATTTTCCGAACCACACTTGGGGACTCTTGTAAAAAACAATGGTCGCGAATAGTTTTTAGTGACATCTGCAATAGGCATAAAAAGTACAAGTCAGGCTCCAGTCAAAGATTAATTTACAATTTTAAACTAAAACACATTTAAAATACCTATAAATCGGGAGAGATTATTAACAGGCCACTTTTTATGTTCGTACTGGTACTGGACAAAGTAGCTATAAAACATTACAGATGCGGCAACAAAAAGTAGAAGAATTAAAAATGGAATTATTTCCTTAATGGTCGACTGATGCATCATCACTGAAAATTTGTCAAAACTAACGCAGTATACTGACAAATGAAACATTGATCTAACCAAAACAAATTTACATAAATTAGCGAAAGAATATGGACGGTATTTCGCAATAGTTAGGCAACGCGAACAATATCAAGTTATTTGGAGGGAAAAATTGATCGACATTCATACCACATGACTTCATAATTTTATAAAGACTTTATCATAAAAGTTTTTGAAATATTTACAAAAGCAATTGTCATTGTTGATCTTGTTTTCAATTTTGAATTTGAGCCTGTCATATATTTCAAACAATATGTAAGAAGTTGATTTTCACTATAAATAAAAAAGGAAGTAACTGAAAACAAATTCATGACCACTTTCAATGAGCCCTTTTGATCTCGGGCTATGATGAGGGTGACACCGATTACAACCTATTGAGCGATTAGAAATTTCTGCCCTAAAAACCTGAGTAATATTTTTTTTAGATGTTTGTTGATTTCATCACCAAGGCATACACATATTTGTTTATGTTATCAGAATAATTTGCCCAATCATTTAATCTGTATAATATGCATAATCGAAAGTTCTATAGTAAATATTGTAATACTGGTTTGTATTCGCTGTCTACAACTTAAAAATCTGTTTTTTTGCTTCGATATTTAAAATTTGTAACAGTTTCGTCATCGGTTACATCTTTTACTGAATGCATGTGTCATACGTGATGCGTAATTTTTATAATCGTAAAAGTAATCTCTAAAATAATTGTTTTCAATAAAACAAAATCGATAAAATAGACAACACTTCCCGCGAAAATCTAAACCGTACTTTCGGCAAAATAGCCTTGGATGTTACATTGCACTAAAAAAGAGTTTTGAAAATACCAAAATGTCTTGTCAGCATTCAATCAGAATATTCGTTAACAATATCAACTAGATAAGTTAAATTACGAGAAAATACAAATATCAAAAAATTCAAAAAAAGATAATACACGGAGCCTTTAGTCTTCATTAATCAGGTAGTATGTAGATTAAAATCGTGGTATAACCTTATATGGGAATACCACATTATCATGCTACAACATAGACTATATGCCATATTGCACATGACAATATGGTTTCGAAGCTGAAAGTGTTTTGTATAATGAAATAATATAATAAACCTCAATCACAATTTATAAAAGTTTGAAGTGATCATTGCATGCAGTAAGACATTTTAAACATTTTGCTGCCTATCAATGCATATCACAAACTAAAAGACTTGTGGCTAGTTTATTTCAGACATACATATGTATGTAAATACTTTAGAAACTTTTCAAATCGTCCTTAGTGTAAATGAGTGGCCAGACAAGACTGTAAAAACTATAATAAACAAGCTTTGTAATCAATCGCATACTTAAATTTATCATTGGTACAGCAGATTATTTTCGATTGATAATGTATAATAAACCTTACTTCCTCCTTAAATAACAACCTATTTCAGAGAATGTATATACACTTACGAGCAAAAAAATCAAACCACCTGCATGTATTGTCCAAGAGTTCGTTTTTTACATCAACCAAATGTCAGATTTGAATTTGGAAATGTGCGTTATTTAGAGAATTAATAAAATTTTGGGTAATTTATTATAGAAGTGAAGCGAGGAAAGCGCATGGTCGCAGGCGATTTTTAGAGGAACTATTATGGCATTTGTCTGAAAACCACCACAAAAACCACACCATAGTGTAGATAACCCGGGAATTGAACCCAGGTCTCCCGGATGAAAGGCCGATAGCGTTACCTTACCCCACCTAAGCTAACCATGACCAAAATTATGCTTGCCTTTAATCTGTGGGATAGATATAACATGCCCGAATTTCAAAGTTCTTTGGAGATAAAAAAAACATGAGCCTTGTAACTAAACTTTTGCAAACATAATCGCTGCTCCGATTTTAATTTTTCTTAGAATCACAATTTCACGATAATTTAATTTAACAAGGAGCACGTACTTCCGATATCATACTCGTTCAGAAGACCTGTCATTTGGTGATGGGTGATAAAACAAATCCCATGGATTAGAATGGAAGGATAAAATTCCTGAAAAATCATTATTAAATTCAATAATCATCGATTATGGGAATCGTTAGGGCAACCACTTAAGTTTATCAATTTTAATGTTTCTGTATTGGTTTTAGTGTTGTATTGGATTACTATTGCATCATAATAACTATACCTTTGAAAATGTAGTAAGCAATTATTTCAAATACCAAAATAATGGATTATTCATCAAAAGATAGCATGAATACATGTACGGTGTGCTAAAATGAGTTAGCAAAATAACCACATAACATTCCGAAGATATTTAAGCCGCAATAGCATCATATATATTATATAAAGCAAAACATATTGAAATATAAATTAAAAATAGGTGCAATACATACTAGCACAGAATCGTAGTACTATAATAATCGTGATCACGGAGTGGATTAAATCCAAAGCTAAGTTCCGAAAAGGTTAAATCTGCATATATAATTCCAACAGCGATTTAGCCGTTTCATAATTTAGCTATATGATTTAATCCACATATACTTCATCGTTTAAACTCGTTGAACAAACAACCTTAAGTATAGATCTTGAGAATGAAGATACATAATGAGAATACAGTAAATACAGTACAAAAAGGTTTTTAACAGCACATTAAGCTTATCAGGAACATTTTCCAGTACATTTAACCGTAACTCACACTTTTAAAACACACACGTTAAATGTAAGTTTGCAAAATGGCTTGAAAACTGTTTATGGTGCATAGGATTGTACATAATACACGCATGTAATATTTGTTAGCAATGTCAAAGGTTCTTTCTTCTCATGAAAAGAATTAGTGCTATCAACAGATTACCATTGTCTAGTTACCTGATATTTCAAGTGCTCATAAGATCATAAACGCGCCTAGTCGATCGAGTGTAGGTGGATAACAAGATTCCAAAAGCTAATAGATACAATTTTCGTGCGCCATACAATTCATTTTTTGGCATTCAACACTTGTTTCTTTGCAATAAACTTTGCGGTATTATAGAATGTGGGCAGTGGCGGTTCGTGCATATAGGCACTGCATGGCACTGCATAGGCACTGGATATCATCGATAACATTTAATATAATGAGTCTTTTTATCTTTAATTCCTTCTAATTTAATCTATTCTTAAATTTATTTAATTAACTCTTTAGCCATCCCAAGTTAATGAAAAAAGATTCTAAAAAAATTGTATGCAACTGTGCGTTTCAAAGCTCCAGCGGCGCGGTGTTTGACTGTTGTGCGCATGCGTACATAGGAAGTTACACGCCAGGCTGCGTGGGAGAGAGGACTGTCGCTCCCGCAGTCACGACTGGCGTTCTTCACAATATTACTCCGCAGCACCCCCACTTATTTTTTCTACAAACCGCCACTGAACTGTGTGGGTCCCTGAAACTTTTTGGACTGCGGCACACCTGTAAGTCGGACTGAAGTCCTACTTTCTGCCGCAGTACACTTTACGATACTGGACTATTGTGTACTTCACACTACATTTACAACGTGTTAGAAAATATTCATAGCCATTTATATCTATATTATAATACTGAAGTAAAATATTATATCCATTTATAACTATATATATGTATAGTTAGCATTTTTCATATACATAAAGCTAAATAATGTGAGCACTTGTTGAATCACCTTTTGCCTTCAATACAGGCTCTGTATAGTCACACATTTTCAGATTCTTTCATAAATGGTATTCGATGAGGTTCACATGCAGTGTGGAAACAAATAGAAGAAGAAAATTCAGGGTTGTCAACTGAAGTCATTTAAATGTACTCAACTTAGGCATTGTAAAGGTTGACCCTATACTCTGCAAAATTCATCAACCAAAGTTAATTTCAGTTTATAATACAAACACTGGGTATATTACAGTTAACTTAAACTTTTTCACACCATATATATATATATTCATAAGAAGAGAGAAATGGTTTCAACTATCATTCCGTGGTATCCAGGGTTGAAAAATTATACATGGCATATAAAATTTCATATGCTTGCCCATGTTTGGTAGATTTGTCTATAAATGTTTGAATCTAAGCATATGTTCATCGATGTGAGATTCATACATTAATTTCTGGCATATTAATCAATATATACATGTACAGTATGTGCAATTCCAATTACTTTATTTCAATACTTTTATAAATAATATAAATTCATGTTTTCTTTTATATGGACGATGACATAAAACACCAAATTTCACCCTCCAAACAATTTTATTTCCTCTAATTCGGTCAGAATTATAGTTTGTCCTTTCTCTTTTCTTAAATATGATCCTACTACTCCAAAAAGGCGAAACTGGGAGTGCCTAACTACGTTACCATTTCAATGACTTAACTACATATGCTACAAGATAATATTTTGCCAATGGTTAGATTTAATAGTCATAAAGCTCTATACGTGTATTCAGATGCCCAATCTTTAGAAGGCGAACATATGTCATATTTTAGGTAATAATGCTGATAGCGGATACTTTAACGTCGCAATTATCCATAGCCACAATCTGATATAATCTCCCTTGTTTTATAATTGGTTAATCCTGACCCATTTTCCAATTCAATAGTATAAAAACAACGCAGAATTCATCTCAACAATTACATTCTAGTGGATAATTCAGGTAAGAGATCTCGCTTTTAGCACTGTTCTAAAATCAAACCAGCTCGCATTTATGCGTTGCTTGTTAAATCTTTATCAATAAGGTAGTTTGAGAAAGTTGCACTGCCTTACTCACTGGCATAAGCACAAACATGTTTGAAAATATTTCAATATATGGAAATATAACGTTCCGCACATCTTATATTAGATACACTATATATGGAGTTTGTTTTCGTATTGTTATCCTTATAATTAACCACATAATTGATCAGTAGATTTTGAACCAGATCTGACAATCTTTTTATCTTCGCAGGTTCTGTTTTTCGTAACGATAAACGCATCTACATCAACACAATGGCGTCTCGTATCTACTTTGCTTTATTCATTCTTTTGATCGGATGCAGCGTAATAGGTAAGTGAAAAATAAAAGACTACAGAGGTACCTTCAAAAAAATAAACTAGCCATTAATTGTAATAACTGTAACTAAAATAAACCATACGGCGTCATAAGAATCACAATTTCAGTTATCTGTGCACTAAAGTTGTTAGCATTAACAATTAAGGTATGATGATTAAAAGTTACTCGGATTTCAATATCCGGAATGGCAATGTGCAAATTCATCCCTAATTCTATTCCAATTTAATTTAAATAACTGTAATAAATGATGCATCTAATAAAATGTTCCGTTTTTACTTCTAAATAATATCAACAGTTTCTGGTGAGGAAACAACGGACACAACACCCACTACAACACCCACTACAGCAACAGCACCCACTACAGCAACAACAGTAGATCCCAGTGGAACAACAAATACAGCACCTCCAACAACGGCTTCAGTTGAAACAACAACTCAAGGCGCATCTACGATTGTTATGTCATCAGCCTTAGCATGCGTTTCATTTGTTCTTTTCGCCTTGTTTTATTTAAGTTAGAATGATCCACACTTTGTTTGTATTCTCTATTTAATTTCGATTCGATTATATTTTTTTCCAAAATGCATATTCATGCAATCACGCATATCGTGCCATGTGCATGTTATCGTGCTAATACTGTGAACTTGTTTGTTATATAACCGAATGTAAAATAAAAATAAAAATACAACTCGACCAAACAGATAAATGTTTCTTAAGAAGGATCACAACCCAATGGGTCGGGCTTGCAAAGATACTCACAGTTGAATGACGGATGTTTGAGTGGGGGTGAGAATTGTTTGGGGTGGCTTGATGGATCAGCAAGGGCCTCTTATTGTTGTTTTTCACTTTGAAATGGTGATTTTTTAAATTAATATGCAAGTTTGAAACATGTCCGTTATTTTGCATACACTGCCCGCAGGTGGCAGCAGGAGATAGGTAGGTTGTGAGTGCAAAAATTCAAATAATTTAATTTAAAAAAATCTGCTATTTTAACGTGAAAAATGACACGATCATGACCGTGCTGATTTATAAAGGTGTTTTAAACAATTTTTATTTTCATTTAGTCTTTTTTTATTTGACTGCGAGTGTCTTTGCAAATTTTTCCATTGAAAGGGATAGGGTTGTAATCCCCCTTAATTAAAAAGTTCCTTCAAAATAAAATCTAAGCCACTAAATATGAATTTGAAATAATTTATGAATCATGAAGAGTCAGACTCGATGCCACCCAAGCGAATGATAAAGGGTATCACTTATCCGATCTGATGATACATGTATGATACTACTGTATACTAAGTTGTAATTGCCAACAGCGACGTGATTTCGTAATCTCAATTCTGTTTTTATAAAAAAACATGACTAGTTGAACAACCTAAACATAACTAAATACAATGTGCGATTTTTAAACACTGTATACAGCTTTATTACTAATTTACGAGAAATTGCGAAAATAGAAATGCCCTATTTTTAAAAAATATGACGTTGTGACATAATTACGTATATTATCACCTATCTCGAGCTTATAAGAAGCTATCAAATAATAAGCTATCAATAATCTGAAAGTTTATGAACGTAAACTGAACACATTTATCTAGTTCCTTCATTGATTAGGTGCTAGTGTTTCAGTCAGGTAAGAAAAAATTTCGATTTTCAATTTCTCGTAGGAAATGTAGAAGAAGTTTTTTAAAGTTTACTCCAATATATACAGAGTTGAGTTAAAAAGAACTTATGCTATATCACAAATACGTCTTTATAGATTAAGTATGTTAAACTTCTTTCCAAGAGTAACTCAAGACAAAACAAATACAGTCTAAATCTCGATTTAGAACATAGTGTTATCAATATTTATTATTATTATTATTTTATTGAACACTCTAACGAGTATACTCTCTAACTGTGTGTATGTACACTGTAGATCAAGATGAATGCAAAGAAAGTGTTATTCCAGTATTAAAGAACTTCAAAAATGTGCAAACATAATTGACACATTTCTTTGAAAGTACCACTGTACACATTCGCCAAGACACAGAATGAATTTCGTCCTGATTTGCATATATTCTGTGATTTGGATTATATAGTTTTCAAAAGAATTCATAACTGGAAGCATTCACTGTAAATACAAACATAATTTCTTATTTTATTCTCCCTTTTGTTTCCCAATGAACTAGGTCATTGAAAATGTATACGAGTTTCCAAAGTATTTAGATTTGATCGCATTATGTTGAGATTTTTTTGCAAAACGATGTAAAATTTCTACTGGTTCACGATCTCCTGCCAACATCTTTTACCAATATTAATAAGAGAAGTTAATTTCTCACATATATTTGAACGTTATCTAACAGATCTCTAAACCTAAGTACGTATGACTACTTATCCGATTTATTTAATGATGATTAACACAGGATAAACAACAACATTCAGCACAGAAGCCAGGGAACCATTTTAGGAAACACAATGACGTCATATTCATGGAAAATTCTCCTTCTCGTTTTTCTTACAAGCGTCGTTACCGGTGGTAAGTGTAGAAATACTATTGACAAACCATAAAATGAAATTTTATTTTGAGCAACTGTATAATGGTCAACTAAACAACGACAGTCTTCACAAAATCAGACATCGATAATTTAAAAGGCCAAATAAATCTATCCCAAATGAGGGTTCAATCTTAGTAATTCTGCACGTTTTTAATGAAATAATGTTTGAATTTCCCGGCTTGATGCTGTCATTTTTTTAATAGCCCCCAAGAGTAAAGGCGGCCACAGATTCGTACCTGCAGAAGCAGATTCATTGCAAGGAATTCGCTTGCCTCTTCGACCACCAACAAATCAACCTCCGTCTCCGTCGCCTCATCCGACACTGCTACCGCTCCTGACACTTACGTCAACTCCCCCGGAAACGTCGCCGCCACCACCACCCCCAACTACCGCGCCTCCAACCACTCCACCTCCAACCACCCCACCTCCAACCACAGCGCCTCCAACCACCCCGCCTCCAACCACCCCACCTCCAACCACAGCGCCTCCAACCACTCCACCTCCAACCACCCCACCTCCAACCACAGCGCCTCCAACCACCCCGCCTCCAACCACCCCACCTCCAACCACAGCGCCTCCAACCACTCCACCTCCAACCACCCCACCTCCAACCACAGCGCCTCCAACCACCCCGCCTCCAACCACCCC